>JASDQU010012197.1:94337-113391 GCA_032191745.1 Picea mariana
GTGTGAAATAGAGATGGATGAGAAGATTAGGATGATCCCACCAAATCAGAAAAGCGAGTAAGATCCAAACCGATTGGAGGCCACCTCATCTTCTAGAATATCCCCTTCTAGAACATTCATGAAATTTGACTTTTCCTTATCTTTTAGCATTGTCGTACCCTAGGTATAAGGCAGCCTGTAGAAACGTCACAGTCTAGCTCTAGAGAAATATGCGATGATCAGGAATTGTCGCACCCCATGCATATTGCAGGGGCGATGACCTCCTTTAATAAGGTTTTTGAGAAAGGAAATAAAATCACTCTCTTCATGGAGAAAGACTCTTTTATCTTTTCAGGGAACATAAAGACATGTTGTCAGTGGATCATTGGGGTGACCAAAATAATGTGTAACACCCACCCTATCCAAGTTCTTCTTTTCACCACATGCTCTTCTCTTGGTATTTACAAGGTGTGCACCCAAACCAACCTTCCACTGCACCATCAACCGAACCTCTATCATAAGTCTGATGCAAAGTCTATGATGAACTAGTTCACTCCACCAAATGATTCACCAAGTCTACGAGTGTTCCCACTGAACTATATTTTCAACAAACTACCTTAATTCTATGCTCTATCACCATTTTCACCACCATAGTTGTATAGCATGCTTCAATCTCTCATACCATTTTTCATGTCCCCACAGTGTGCCTAGTCGAATCTTGTGTTTGTACACCTCTTGAGGGCATGTGACACCATGACATTTATTTCCTAGTTGCTTGGAAACACCATGGATGCTTCATCCAAATTATGCCTATTCACCTAGAGCATATCAATACTCCATTCTAGAGTATTGGTGAGTCACACTCCTACTCAAGTGAAACTCTTATATACTTAGACAATTGTTAATATCTTAAGACTTAGTCATATATAAGCATGCATCCATGAAATAAAGAGAACACTTGGAAATAAAACAAGAGAAACACATATATAGTGCAGGTGCCACAAACCGTACCTAAAAACCAACTAACTGTTTGTTATTGTGAAACTGTTACAATATGAGCACTATCGGCTTGGTTTAGAATTGAGCGAAGTCACATGACTACCTCACCTCACCAAGACATTCATACACATATTTGTCACACCAAGACTTTATGTGGAAATCGTCTCCACAACCTTCTGTGGTGCACATTAGATGTGCCCTCAACCACAGACTTGTCGTCTCTTCTCTACTGCAAGGCTTCTAATAGACCTGTGGTTCTATCTCCTAGCATGCATCCTAAGAACTGTGACAAGAATTCCCCCAAACTTAGCCAAAAGTAAGGTCACCCCAACTCTCTCCACTAAGTCACCTCAAGGTAGCACAATTCCTCCCATGTGGAGTGAATTGGCTCTTTGAGGGAGATCACAACTCTTCGTCTAAGTCTTCCTCATAATCACAGATATGATCTTTCTCTCCTTGTTCTTCAAATCTTCTTTTTTTGGTTGTGCACCCTTTTTTTCTTATAGGGAATCCAAAAGTCATCATCATGAATCGTCATGTCCTTTGGGGGTTTCACACCCCTTTGTGAGCCCATGTGTCAAAACAAATCATCATGCTCCTTCATAAACTCAGTCGCCCAAATGAATCAATGCTCCCCTTTGCAGACCTAGTCTCCCAAATGAATCGTCACGCTCCTTCATATAATTGGTTGCCCAAATGAATCCATGTGCTCGTCAATCGTCATGCCCCTTGTAACCCACGCACACAAACCTTGGTGCCCATCATGCTGGTGTGCCCCAATATCTTGGTTACTTCATACCTGGGCAAGCACCTTGGTGCATTTGCATGCCCAAGGTGCCCACTTTCCCAAATAGTGAAACACTTGGGTTCCAGAACAACCCCAAGTTTCTTCTGCTTGAGGACTTGGGTGAGGGTCTCCATGCCCATCTAGCTAAAGACCTTACACTATGCATGATTAATTTATAAAATTAACAACTTCTCATAAAGGCATAAATAACATTGACTATTAAACTCACTTCATTCTTGACTCTTGAGAGATAAACATCTTTTTCATGTTCCAATAACTCTTCAAGAAACATAATCAAAATTGCACAATTATTCTTTTTAAGTTCTTTGTCTCTTGTGTTAGCACTTCGTAAATCTGTTCGGCTAATAAACAGATGATGAAGGTAACTTTTTCAACCAATTTTGAGACCTGAAACTAGCCTTTCGGATCTGGAGAGGGTTCTCTCGGAAGGCGTGGTCTCCACACAGGATATGGCTTCGAAATAAGTGGCTAGATTTAACACCTTTGATCAAACGGGCTCTGGTTATATTGGCGCAAGAAAGTAAGACTTGGGCTATGGAGTCGATTTGAGGGAATGACAAAGACAAATGACTCGGTGACTGAACTTGAGAGGATAAGGCTAGGTGACAAATAGTATTTAGCATAAAACCATAATGTGTGGTGCGAGAAAAACACAGTAAGTAACTCAAAGCACCACTGCGGGCGAATTTAGAATTAGCTTTAGAAGAAAACGTTTTGTCTAAGTGGCACGAACAAGGGGCGTTGCACAGTGAATCCACAGGTTAGAAAATTCGTTCTGAAATAAACAAAAAAAGATATGAATAAAGATGATAGGAATCACATACACAAAGAAAGAGGCACAATACATCCAACTGCTACAACTAGAATCTTTTCGTGAAGTTACAAGACCTTTGCATTAAATTTCTGTCAAAAAACTCAAGTTACATACAATAGTTGTCTTCTACCAATTTTGCCAACCAACCTCATTTACATGAAAATGATCCCCATATATATAAATCTAATGTCACCCTTGGATGTTAGGGTTGAGCTACTCTCTCCTAGAATCATGGATCCATTTTCTTTGAAAGAGGACAATAACTTCAATAAATTCACTAAAAATAGAAAACCTGACTTTGCTAAATCATAATCGCAACCGAAATATTCTTTACAGTCATTGATCATGATCAAAATTCAACCCTATGGTTGTGATAATTCATCATTTTCACTGTTGGACACTCTATCACCCCTACACAGCAAGTCTTCTACGCAACAGTAACCTACATAAAAAAAACACAGCGGATTGTGCAGGAAACTGGGAAAATAGGCGTTAAATATGCCATTGTATCTCACTAGTAAAAACCTACTTTTAGAAACTAAGAGATTTTTTTGTATTTAATCTTGTTATGAATAAAAATTCTCTCAGTTTATTTAAATTCATCTCCAGTTGGCCAGAATACGTGTCGCAAAAACATGTCTCGAACAGGAAATCATGAAAGCTAAAAATAGGGCTCAAAGATTCCTTCGAATCTCCCAATCTATGACACTTGTTGTAATTATGAGAGAGTTTTTTATTATTTGGTTTTTCCTAAATAAAAACCTCTAGGGGATTTTCAAAACTCCTCTCCAGTTGGTCAGAAAGTGATATTTAAGTTGACCACTAAACCATTCATTTGTGTAGTGCGACCTGTAGCATGTGCGTAGGAAAATCCTCTGTGCGAAAGCATCCTATAAGCGACAGCATCCCACTGCAAAATGAAATACACGTGCGAAAGTATCCTATGCGCAACAACATCCCACTATGCGACGAAATCCACTGCATGATAACATTCTATGCGCGACAACATCCCATTGCGCAACGAAATCCACTACGCGACAGAAATCCACTGCGCAACGAAAATCCACTGCGCGAGAGAATCCTTTGCGTGGTGAAGCGCTCTGTTCAACGCGTAGAAAATTTTGCAGCGCGTAGTTGCAAATGGAAATGGAAATAATAAATGAAAACCTTCCTTTTGAAACTGACCCTTGGAGATGTTAGATGTTTCCAGTAAAAAATAACAATATGGGTGCTAACATGCATGACTTTGCAAATTGTTGACAAACCTATAACCTTCGCTATGAAAAACATGGTGATAACAAATGGCTCCAATGAGGATGCTATCCTCCCTGTGAGGTAGAAAATAACAGTAGACTAGGTGCCTACCCATTGGGATTCTTCCAAACTCAACTTTCCAACTGTAACTTGTAACCTGCATCTGCTGAAAACCCAAAACTGTATATGCTCCAAACTAAAATCTGAAACTAAGATGAAAATGAAAACTGCAGATTGCTAAAAGAAATGCTCATAGAACCGAGCTCATTCACACTCCTACCTACACTAACTATTGAAAAGGATGCCAATCAAGTGAAATCAAAATTCCAATGCAACCATGCAAGCACTTTATCCACTTTTTTATTTCTTTGCACATGCTTGCTCCAAATCATGTTTATTGATAAGCCATTCAAAAATTTATCTATAAATTCAAATCTCAAAAAATCAAAAACATTGGGATTGTTTTCTGCCTCCAACAAAACTGCAAATGGATCCTTCAAAACATACATGAAACAACAATCATGTTTCACCCCTTCCACTGCATCCTTGTTTTCATGTAATTCAACTTTTTGATTACCACAAAAAGGTTGAAAAATATTTTGAGACCGTTGGAAATAACAATCTTCTGAATCGGAAGACAGTGTTGGCTAAAATGAAACCCCTAGTGGCAAGAAATCCATATCTAACACTGATGTTGATTGACCATCATATTTATTTCCAAGATGGTAGTTGATCATAGGTTGCAAATCTAAACTAAAATCACCTTCCATGTAATCAACAAAGGGGTCATTAAAAGTATGAGAAGGTTGTGGATCCTCTTCATTAATAACCATTTTCTCATGTAAAACAATGTCACTATGAATGCAATCAGACTTCACTTCTTCCTCTGTTATCTCATGATTTACTTTCAACAATTCAAAGGAAGAAAAACATAATGGAAGATAGTTTTCATTTGCAAGTCCACTGCTTTCTTCATATTCAACATCATTCATGTAGAATTTCTAATTTCAAACATTATAAACATTTTGCTTCAACAATTCAAAAGATGCAAAACACAATGGCAAAGTTATTTCATCTAATTCAAAAATTTCTTCATTTTCTTCACTATTGTCATATGCACATTTTTCAATTTCTTTGGATTGTTGAACATACTCATTTTCAGATTCATCTTCAACCAATGGCTGCAATTTTGAACTGACAAGACCTTCTACATAACAAGTAACAGGGTCATCAAACACATGAAAATATTATTGCAATTTCTTATCAGTTTGTTCCAGTAAATTAGTGTGATTTGGAATCAACACACATTCCTTTGCTTCAGTGATAATCTTAGAATTTTCTTTCAACAATTTAAATGAAGAAAATCATAAAGGTAAAGAATTTCCTTCAGTTGATTCAATACTTTCTTCTTTGTAATTGTGATATGTAGTTTGATTACTCTCATTACATTGTTGAAAAGGAACATTTTCTGATAGAGAACATGCAGTTGGCTTTTCTAGGAATTCAAAATCATAATCATCATCATCTTCAGCATATATAGGCAAATCAACAACATCTGCAATGTCATCTAACAAGGAAAAACTTGGAACATCAACCTTCTCTTCAACAAGATGATTTGCAAATTCATCTTCTTGACTGTATGCTTGAATATTTTCTTCATCTTCCTGAGCATTTTTGAACATCTGTTGTAAAGACATAGACTTCCTCTCCATCAAAAGAAAATATAAGTCTGATTGAAAGGTTGTTACATAATGGATCATGGAAGAAACTTCAGGAGGTTGGACTTCTTTAGGCAGTTTATAATAAAGACTAGCAAACCTCCTGTTGAAATTTGAGATGGTTTCATCTTTCATTTTCTCATGGAATAAAAATTTGATAGGAGTATATTCCATGACTTTCTCTCACCCCAAAATCTACAGAAAGATTCCCTCAATTAATCGCACGAGCTAATCGACTGAGGATGCAAATGTTTCAACCATGCTTTGGCATATCCTTGTAAGGACTGAGAAAAGGCCCTGATAGACACATCATCATGTTCAATCTCAAAAAGATCTATATGATGCTCAAATATTTGAATATGTTTTTTAGCTGAATGTCCATCGAGCTCTCCATCGAACCTAGGAAGGTACTTATAATGTTTCAAAGAAAATTCATGAAGGATGCAAGGCAATTTAAGAGGAATGTATCTTTCTTGAATCTTGGAGGGTACGGGATTAAGAACAGAAGGTACAAGCTCAGCTTTGGTTTCATTAAGCTCACAAGAATGATCATGAACATCATATGGTTCAGAGGAAGGAGCTTGGTGAATATTGGCTATACAAGAAGGAGGTATACCTATGGTTTTCAATGAAGGATACACAAGGGTAGATCTCTAAGATTCATTTAAACATGGTAAGTGAAGAAATATTCTTTTGAAAAACTCAGGAAATGACAAGAATATATTGATAAAACAGAAAAGTACTTCTTGAACTAAACTTAAGATTGAGTACCTTATTTTCCCATACTTCTCTTCCATATCTCTGTCAACAGGTCTCATTCTCCAGTGGCGTCCTTGAATCAAAATTCAAGCTTGATTGGAGTCGCCATGAAAACTTTAGCTCTAGATTATTCTACCAATGGAATAATCTTCAAATGATTTTCTGATGTGTGGAGTCACTAGAGAAGAAATACAGCCAATATGTGTCTAAGTGTCTGCTTCTCTCAGAACTTAGAACTAAAATGATTTCGTTCTTCCCAAGGAAAGTTTCATTCAATTTCATCCCCGACAACAGTGCTAGAGTGTTAGCACTCTGTAAATATGTTCAGTTGATAAATAGACGATGAAGGTAAATTTTACAACCAACTTTGAGACCTGAAACTAGCCTTTCGGATCTGGAGAGGGATCGCTCAAAAGGCGAGGTCTCCATGCAGGATATGGACTTGAAAGCAGTGGATAGATTTAACACCTTTGATAAAACAGGCTCTGGTTATATTGGCGCAAGAAAGTAAGACTTGGGCTATGGAGTCGATTTGAGGGAATGATAGAGACAAATGACTCAATGACTGAACTTCAAAGGATAAGGCTAGGCAAGAAATAGTCTTCAGTGTAAAACCATAATGTGTGGCGGGAGAAAAACACAGGAAGTAACTCGGAGCAATGTTGTGGGCGAATTCAGAGTTAGATTTATAAGAAAATGTTTTGTCTAAGTGGCATGAACAAGGGGCGTTGCACAGCGAATCCACAGGTTCGAAAATTCGTTCCGAAATAGACAGAAAAAGATATGAATAAATATGACAGGAAGAACATACATAAAGAAAGAGGCAAAATACATCTGATTGCTACAACTAGAATATTTTCATCAAGTGATAGGACCTTGGCATTAAATTTTAGTCAAAAAACTCAAATTACATACAATAGATGTCGTCAACCAATTTTGCCAACCAACCTCATTTACATGAAAATAATCCCCATATATATAAATCTAATGTCACCCTTGGCTTTTAGAGTCGAGCTACTCTCTCCTAGAATCATGGATCTGTTTTCTTTGAAAGAGAACAATAACTTCAACGGATTCACTAAAAATAGAAAACCCGACTTTGCCAAATCATAATCGTAACCAAAATATTCTTTACAGACATTGATAATGATCAACATTCGACCCGATGTTTGTGATAATTCATCATTTTCATTGTTGGACACTCAATCACCCCTGCAAAGAAAGTCTTCTATGCAACAATAACCTACAACAAAAAAATGTCGCAAATTGCTTAACAAACTGGGAAAATAGGCGTTAAATATGACATCATATCTCACTCATAAAAGAATATTTTTAGAAACTGAGAGAGGTTTTTGTATCTAAGATTGTTATAAAGACAAAAATATCTCGGTTTCTTTAAATTCATCTCCAGGTTTTTGGAATACGTGTCGCAAAAACATGTCTCAGACAGGAATTCATGAAAGATGAAAACTAGGGCTCAAAGATTCCTTCAAATCTCCCAATCTGTGACACCTGTTGCAAATATGAGAGAGATTTTTATTATTTGGTTTGTGCTCAACAAAAAACTCTCGGGGATTTTCAAAATTCCTCTCAGTTGGTCATAAAGTGATCTTGAAGATGACCACTAAACCAGTCATTTGTGTAGCGCAACCTATATCCTATGCACAGGAAAATCATCTGCACAAAAGAATCTTATGCACGATAGCATCCCACTACGTGACGAAATACACTGCGTGAAAGCTTACTATTCATGACAGCATCCCACTGCACGACGAAATCCACTGCGTGATAACATCCTATGTGCGACAACATCCCATTGCACGATGAAATCCACTGCGCCACAGAAATCCACTGGGCGACGAAAATCCATTGCGCGAGAGAATCCTTTGTGCAGTGAATCGCTCTACGCAATACATAGAAAATTTTACAATGTGCAGTTACAAATGGAAATGGAAATAATAAATGAAAACCTTCCTTTTGAAACTGACTCTTGGAGATATTAGATGTTGCCAGTTAAAAACAGCAATATGGGTGCTAACATGCATGACTTTGCAAATTGTTGACAAAACTATAACCTTAGCTATGAAAAGCATGGTGCTAACATCTTGCACCTCTATCCATATTTCGCAACAATTTAGTATTGAATGCCTATATCGACTAAAACCTTCATAAGTTGCTTGTGTATTGGATATCCAATCACATTGCAAGAGCCACAAATTCATTTCTTTAAAGCTTGATTTGTGGTTGTCTTAGCATTTTTAAATATTCAATTACACATCTTGTCTTTATGAACAATTGTAATTGCAGTTATGATGGCCACTTATCATTGTGATCCACTATCACACATGTAATATGAAAAAACAAACACATATACTAAGTGTGTAGTAAGTGTGGTGTACTTGTCAATTTAGTAGTTGATAGGATTTTAGATTTGTGTCTACATTCTTCAAATCACATATATGAATGTCCAAATAAATTATTAAGAGCTAATGAAAAAGATCCAAGATTACACAATTTTGATTGGTTTGTTGGAACTTAAAATAAAGTAAGTAAATAAAATGAGAACATTCCATTTAAGGATATTTTATTGAAAACATTGTTGATATCAAAATCATATTGATAAATAAATAAATAAAAATCATGTTTTATATGTGTTATGCCCATTTTGTGGGATAACTAAGGAGATGATGTCTTGAGGCCCTCAGGTTGTAGACATGGAGTGTTGAGAGACCACATGACTAGTAGTGTCAATTTTCACATATCGAATCCCGCTCTACCACCAGAGTTTGGATCCATCCTGAGGGTATCCTTCACACCAGCTAGCTTCTAGAAGGCATATGGGTCTTTCTCCATGTGGTATAAGGCAAGTATTATGGCATATAAATACCCTAATATTTGAGGCATTTAAGCATGTTGTATTGAATCTATTTTTATTAAAGATTCTTTTCATTATAGAACACTTGCTTGGATATTATACTTTTGACCCTATTTCACCTTGGTGCGTGTCATCAATTTCTTAGTAAGTGGCCAATTATTGGGGAAAGGGTGTAGCTAGGGGTCCCTTGACAGGTCAGCGTACCATTCCCTACCATACTTATCACTTTCCATTTATTACATTCCCATCTGACATAGCACCCCCACCTCAACAGGGTCTGCTTGACCTCCGGGTCTTTGGATCTTCCTATTCCCCTGAGACGAAATGGCTCCTTATCTCCCTATGGAACCTTCAATGCATATAAAACCACATGAAATTCTAGAAGGTATGCCTGAATGAACAAGCACTAGGTGTGAACCTCTACTCCTCATGACCACTGAATTAACCCAAATGGTTCTTCAAGTTCATGACTTCATATTTTGCGATTTCAGGATTCCTACTACAAGTCACCCTGACTCCTTCAATTGTCGAAACCCTGAATTGGGATAATGGTCCTTAACTCCTCACTTATTCTTCCACCATATGACCTCCATCCAAATCCTGGGGCCTCACCTCCGAGCACTTTGTGATTTTATGACTTGTGAGTTCGCGATGCCACTCTTATCCCTTTTTCCCGAAGTCCGAACTTGCGAATTCTCTACCACAGATCAATAGTCCTGAATATCCCACAATTTGATGGTTCAGATTCTTGTTTCATGAAGTTTGGACTTTGCAACTCATGAATTCCAGCTAGCCATTTCCCCCATGCTCCCCACTCTCGAAATGCCAAAACTCCAATCACCAATCAACGGCTGTTGTTGATCTAGATCTAACGGTTGTTATCTCTCCTGAGCTTGTGAGTGTTGAAAGACACTCAGCCTTATCCTCTCTATTGATCTAGTAGATCCAATGGTGCACAGAGAATCAATGTTTCTCCCTCTGAGAAATTCAACCGTCCGTTCAAGTTCTCAAAGACTTTTGGCCAAATAACTTGGCATCTTTCCTCCTGAGCTTGGTTCCTTCAAGGTGACTTCGACCCTCGTCTGTCTTCTGGACTTTCCAAGTCTATATCCCTCTTGAGCTCGATTCTTACTGCAAAATCAAGGATTCTAAGGGATTATTTCATGCACTCCTTGCGGCTTTCATGATAATCTTTGATTATCCAACACTCCAACTCTATGCACTCCTTGTGACAAAAGTCTTCAACCGCTCACTTGGTTGGAAAATTCTAAGACTTCGACCTGGCTTGCACACACTTTGCACGGCTCTGTGCTATACTTGCACTTATGTTGGTATAAGAACAACTTTATCTCTCTTGATATTTTCTGAGGTAAAACTCAGAATCTCGTTGACGCACTCCTTGCAGACTTTCACTACACTCCTTGCAGGAATTATCAGGACGAGAAGAAATTGAGGCTTATACTCTCCCTCTCACAGACTTCATATATTCAACATGAAATCATACACATAAAGAATTTAAACAAATGCATAACAGAGCATATAAGCAAACTGTAAACATACCATTAATAGATGCAAACAATAACCATAACAACACCATGAAGTTGGATTAAATCCTTCTTATATTAATTCAAGTACTTCTGTACATCGTTTCTATAGCAACAACTATCTTCTTATACAACTTGTTTCGTCTTTGTTATTCTCTTCTCTCCTATGCTCTCTTGTTCTAAGCGTCTACTCATACAATGATAATAATTTATACAATACATATGAGGAAGATTTCTTGATTTTTTCCTCCTACAACTCTCAGCTATCTTATCGAAATAAAGACTACAACTACTTTACATTTATTACATTAAATGCCTCAACCAACAGATGAGAGCAACGATCAAGATTTGCATTACAATTCCCAAAACCTTTAAGAACAATTACATCCTCCCAGCTATTACATTAATGTTTCATCTCAAAATTTCAAACGTCTTCAAAATGCACGTTGGTGTGTATCCAGCTGTCCTTCGCTTGCGCTTTGTTGGTGATGCCCCTGCATCATACTCCTCTGGTTGAAAAATTCATGGGCTCTTGTCCATGAGCTCCTGCACCGTCTGTCTATGTTTTTGTATATCTGCTTCGCTTTCCCAACTGGAATCCTCAATCAAGTGTCCTTTCCACTTTATCAAATATTCAAAATATGTCTTCTTTCGGGTTTTCTTGCCAACTCTTTGATCAATGATCTTTTCCATTTGTGGCTTTTCAGCTATAAGCATTTGATTGACCCACTAAACTTCCTTTTGATTCTCTTCTCCTCTTGCTTCATCTTCTCTATAAGGGTACATATATTCTACGTTGAATATGGGTGATATGCCCACATCATAGGGAATTCTATCTCATAAGCATTTGTCTCAAATTTCCTCAAAATCTTACACGACCCTATATTTTTCATCTTCAACTTGTTATATGTTCCCCTTGGGAACCTTTCTTTCCTTAGATGTGCTAAGACCAAATATCCGACTTCGAATTGAAGCTCTCCCCTATTTTTATTTGCTCTGCGCTTGTATTCCTAGTTGGAACTCTGCAACTGCTCTTTAATCATACTGTGGAGCTTCTGCATCTCTACTACAAAATCTTACACTCCAACACTCTTGAACTCATTCTTATCTAAGTCTCTCAACTCGAATACTCCTCTTGGATGCATTCCATACATTATCTGGAATGGGCTTTGTCCTATGCTTCAGTTATGTGAGTCGTTATATGCAAATTCCTCTTGCGGCAGAATCTGATCCCACTGACTATGATGTTCAGCTACTAAACTCCTTAATAAGTCTCCCAAACTTTGATTTACTACCTCAGTTTGTCCATCCATATGAGGGTGATATGTTGAGCTAAAAGATAGATTTGTCCCCAGTTTTTTCCATAGTGTCCTCCAGAAATGACCAACAAATTTGGTATCTCTGTCTGAAACAATACTCTTGGGTAAACCATGAGGTCAAATAATTTCTTTGAAAAACAGATTTGCAATGTCTGTTGTGTCACTAGTTTTCTGACATGGACTGAAATGTGCCATTTTTGAGAATCTTTAAACCACCACGAATATGGAATCACAACCTCTCTGTGTCCTTGGCATTCCTAACACAAAATCCATGCTTACCATGTCCCATGGCCTCTCTGGTATTGGAAATGGTTGATACAACCCTGTATTTTGTCTTTTCCCCTTCGTGTGCTGGCAAATTATACATTTGTTGACAAATTTCTTGACATCTGTCCTCATCCATAGAAAATAATACAAACTTTTCAGTTGCGCAAATGGTTTATCATGGCCAAAATGTCCAGCCAATCTTCCACTATGATTTTCCTTCAAAAGATTTTCTCTCATAGAACTCTTCGGGATACACAACTGATTTCCTTTGAACACCAGTCCATCCTAAATTAAATATTCAATCCAATGGATTATATCTCTCATAACAAGATTTTCGCATGCTTCATAAGCGTCCTTGAAATTTGAATCATCTCTGTACATTTCCTTAAGGTTATCAAAACCTAAGGTCTTCACACGAAACTCCTGCAGAATCAAACATTTCCTGCTCAACACATCAACAACCTTGTTAGCATTTCAAGAAATGTTCTTTATAACAAAAGTAAAGTTTTGCATAAATTCAACCCATTTTTCATGTTTCTGGTTCAATTTTTCCTGTCTGGTTATAAATTGTAAGGCCCAGTTGTCGCTATACAAAATGAACTCTTTCAGAACCAGGTAGTGCCTCCATTTCTTCAATGCTTGCTTGACTACATAAAAATCCTTATCATACATGGAATAATTTATTTTGGCATTGTTCAACTTATCACTAAAGCATGCAACTGGTCTATTGTCTTGACTTAAGACTGCTCCAATCGCAAATTCACTTGTGTCACATCTTACTTGAAATGTCTTACTAATATCTGGTGGAACCAGAACTGGTTGTCCAGTTATCTTTTCCTTTAACAACTTGAAACTTTTCTCCGCTTCCACTGTCCAATGAAAATATTTATGTCTTTTCTTGACTGTGTCCATCATTGGTGCATAAATTCCACTAAAATTTCTGATGAAGTTCCTGTAAAAACTGTATAATCCATGGAAGCTTCTAACTTCAAAGATATTCCTTGGTGACAACCACTCTTTGATTTCTTTTACCTTTTCAGGATCCATATTCAACTCATTCGAAGATATCACAAAATCCAAATAAATAAGATGTGTCTTCATGAAAGATGACTTCTTCATATTTATTAGCAACTTCTCTTGCTGCAACCTCCTCATCACTGAAGCTAAATGTCTCAATTGTTCTTCATCGGTATTACTGAAGATCAGTATATCATCAAGATATACAATTACAAACTTCCCAATGAAATCTTTCAAGACTTCGTTCATTAATCTCATGAAATTACTTGACGCATTCGTCAAGCCAAATGACATGACAAGCCATTCATACATCCCTTCATTTGTCTTGAATGATTTCTTCCATTCATCACCTTCCCTCATTCTAATCTGATGATATCCTCTTTTCAAATCAATTTTTGAAAAAAAAAATTCCCCACTCAAGCAATCCATCAAGTCATCCATCCTGGGTAAATGAAATCTATACCTGATGGTGATTTTGTTTATATCCCTCGAGTCTATACACATCCTCCATCCACCATCCTTCTTCGGACTTAACATTGTCAGCACAATGCATGGACTCAATCTTTCTCTAATCAACCCTGTGTCCATCAAATCCTGGACTTTCTTCTTAACCTCTTCATTCTCCTGTGGCGTCAATCTCTATGCTGCTTTGTTTGGTAAACTCACTCCTATTATAAGGTCGATGTGATGGCTTATACTTCTGATGGGCGGCAATGAACAAGGTAAATCGTCCACCACTATATCAACAAAATTCTCTAGAAGTTCTTAAATCTCCTCGGGTAGATAATCTATTGAGGTACTGGTCAAGATGACTCTAGGTTTTCTCACCATAGAAAACTGCATTTCTTCATCTTTCTTGACTTCATCCAGAAGTTCCTTCCCACTCATGAGAAGTATAGTATTGCTTGTTTCTTCTTTCACCTTATTTTCCTCAATTGGCAACAACATATGCATCCTACCATTATTCTCCAAGGTGTATGTGTTCTTTCTTCCATCATGAATAAAATTTCTGTCATATTGCCACGACCTCCCTAACAAAAGATGACAGAGATCCATGGGAATAACATCACATAAGATCTCATATATGTATCCTCCTATCTTAAATTCAACTCAACACTTCTTAGTGACTGTTACCTGATGTCCTTTTTGCAACCACAAAACTTTGTATGGGTTTGGATGTGCAACCGTCTCCAATTACATCTTTTCAACCATCTCTGTGGATACTAGATTATCTATACTTCCACTGTCAACTATCACCTTGCATACCCTATCCTTGGTCTTGCAAGCATTCCTAAAAAAATTGTTCCTCTAGAATGGATTCTCCACCTCTTTCTCTGGCTTCAAGATAATTTTATTCATCATTAGGGATCTTCCACCTTCTGCATCTTCTACCTCAACATTTCACATTTTTTCTTTTGAAATGTGAACTTCTCCTCCTCCATCCCTTTTTCTATCAGTACATTCAAAATATTTGTGTCCAATCTTTCCACAGAAAAAACACTTTATTTCACCTCCTCTTCATCTTTCTCGAGGAAAAGTGTTCCTATCGGCATATTGTCCTCCTTGTGAGCTTTCTCCCCTTTTTGGGTGGTTATGAGGTTTCTTTTCTTCATCCTTGGGCTTATGTACTCTATCCTGGGAAATTTCTTTGCCTCTACTTTGACTTCTACCTCAAGCCCTTTGACCTTACTTTCGGGCCAATTTCACTTCTTCCTTTGAAGCAATTTGATAAGCATATTCTACATTCCTGATTGTCACCATGCTCATCTCATCCTAAATCTCATGTCTCAATCCATTCATGTATCTAGTGAATTTTTCATCATCACTCTCACCATGACTAGCTCTGATGTTTAATCTGTAAAATTCCTTAGTGTATTCCTTCATTGTCATCTCTTTCTGTCTCAAATTCTACATTCTTCAGAACAGATTAATTTGGTAATCCTTGGGTATGAATTTGTCTTTCATCTTTGCTACCATCTTGTCCCATCTTTTAATTCTGTTTTTTCCTTTACAATGCCTATCAGCCTGCAATTCATCCCACCCCAGTGTTGCATGCCCTTTTAGTCTAGTGACAACGTGCTTTACTTTCTTATCTTCTTCAATATCCTCATAGTCGAAGTATTTATCTAGATATCTAAACCAATCTAGCAGCTCCTCAACGTCTAAGTTGCCTTCATACATTGGGATGTCCATTTTTTCTCTGGCCCCTATTCTTGCAACAACTTTGAATAGACATTCTTTTGTTGCATCTTCGGCTACAATTTCTTCTTCAGCTCCAGCTTCGTTCTCACTTTTGGCCTCACTGATATCTCCTATATCAGGTGTTCACCACTGTGTTGTCTCCATGGCATCCAATCGAGCACGAAGTTCTCTCATTTCCCTTTCCAAGGATGGATCGAGAAAAGTTCTTTCTTGATGTATCCTTGATGGCATTATTTCAATCTATCCACATAGAATTCAATCACAACTATCCTTTGTCTTCCATCTACCAAAAAAAAAAATTGTATGCTCTGGTACCACTTGACGTAGCACCCCCACCTCAGAAGGGTCTGCTTGAACTCACATTCTTTGGATCTTACTATTCCCCTGAGCCGAAATGGCTCCTTAGCTCCCTCTGGAACCTTCAATGCCTATAAAACCACAGGCCCTTCTAGAAGTTACGCCCATGCGAACAAGCACTAGGTGCGAACCTCTACTCCTCGTGACCACTAGCATGACCATTGACATAACCCAAATGGTTCTTCAAGTTCACAACTTTGTGTTTAGTGATTTCGGGATTCCTGCTGTGAGTCACCCCGAGTCCTTCGATTCTTGAAACCTCAAAATGGGCTAATGGTCCTTAAATCCTCCCTTATGCTTCCACCATATGACCTCCAACCAAATCATGGGGCCTCACCTCTGAGCACGTCGCAATTTTGTGACTCATGAGTTCGCGATGCGACTCTTCTCCCTTTTTCCTGAAGTTCAAACTCGCGACTTCTCTACCACAAATCAATAGTCCTAAATCTCTCGCGATCTAATGGTTCATATTCTTGTTTAGCGAAGTCAGGACTTCACAACTCACAACTTATGGGTAGCCATTTCCTCCACACTCCCGACTCCTTAAATGCCGAAACTCCAATCTCCAATCAATGAATATCGTTGATCCATATCTAATAGCTGCTATCACTCCTCAGCTTGTGAGTGTTGAAAGAAACTCGACCTTATCCTCTATGTTGATATACTAGATACAACGGTCCACGAAGAATAGGTGTTTCTCCCTCCAAGAAGTTCAACCATTCATTCGGGGTTCTCAAATATTCCTGGCCAAATAACTTGGCGTCCTTCCTCCTGAGCTTTGTTCCTTCAAGGTGGCTTCAACCCTCATCTGTATTTTGGACTTTCCAAGTCTCTATCCCTCCTGATCTCGATTCTTATTGCAAACTCAAGGATTCTAAGGGATTCTTGCACGCACTCCTTGCGGCCTTCACAATAATCTATGATTATCCAACACTCCAACTCTACGCACTGCTTGCGACAGAAGTTCTTCAACCGCTCACTTGGTTGGAAAAGTCTAAGACTTTGACCTGGCCTTCGTACACTTTGCATGGCTTTGTGCTATACTTGCACTTCTATTGGTATAATAACAACTCTATCTCTCCTGATCTTTTCTGAGGTAAAACTCATAATCTYGTCAACGCACTCCTTGTGGAMATTCACTGCACTCCTTGCAAGAATTCTYAGGACRAGAATAAATTGAGGCTTATACTMTCCCTCTCACAGACTTCATACATTCAACATGAAATCATMCACATAAATCATTTAAACAAATGCATAACAGAGAATATAAGAAAACTGTAAGMATACCATTCAATAGATGAAAAYAGTAACCATAACAACACCATGAAGTTGTATTAAAGCCTTCTTATATTAATTCAAGTGCTTATGTACATGGTTTCTATAGCAACAACTATCTACTTATACAACTTCTACCATCTATGTTCTTCTCTGTTGTCCTATGCTCTCTTTCTCTACAGCTTCTACTCATACAATGAGACTAATTGATACAATACATACGAGGGAGATTTCTTAAGTTTTCCCTCCTACAACTCTCAGCTATCTTATCGAAATAAGGACTAAAACTACTTTAAATTTATTACATTAAATGCCTCCAACCGACAGATGAGAGAAACACTCAAGATATGCATTAAAATTCCCAAAACATTTAAGAACAATTACATCCTCCTAGCTATTACATTAATGTTTCATCTTAAAATTTCAAACGTCTTCAAAATGCATGCTGGTGCGTATCACACTTTCCTATGCTTGCACTTTGCTGGTGATGCCCCTGCATCACCATCACATTTCCCTCTTCTAGGTCTTTTGACTTTAGTGACTATAGAAGGGAATGTACCTCATTTCATGGGAAGAAGGGGTTGAAGGCCCAGGGGATGGTGGCTAGAAAAAGATAAAAACCTAAAATATAAACCTTCTATATTCTCTCCCAGGTAGGTCTTGAGAAATATGAATTGCTTCTCTTAAAATTATTGAAGGCCTGTAAAAGATCCAAAACATAATAAATATCTCTCTTGAATGAAACACTAACACTAGTGAGTTATAAAACTTTGATGGTTACCCCTATGGCACTTTGTGGACCTCTTCTTTCAAGTGACACTGTGTTACTACCCCCTAAGCTAATCGATTCATTATTGGTGGTGCACACGTGTTTGGATCATTGATTAATTAATAAATGGTAATATGTGGGCTTGGAAAAAGGTTACATTGAAGACGAAGATGAAACATACTCCTACAAAGGCACCCATAAATGACATAATACAAGCCCTTGTATGTTATGAAACCCATTGACCTATAAAGTCTAAACCCCTATCCACCTCATCATCCACTACATGACCTTGAAGGGGAATATTTTGGAGCATCCCCTACTTGAGGGTTTTGGTCTAACCAATAGGAATTTTATGACACCCCTCCCATACCTAAACTTGGTCAATTGTATAGGGTTTTTGAGCACATGTTTAATTTGATGAGGTAGTTTTGATGCACATGTTTAGGTTCCTTGTTTATTATACGTTTTTTTCAATTTCCATGATATTTTGACTTGAGATCCTTGCAGGGAGTACCCATTTGTTTTGCAGGACCTTGTTTGGTGGATAGTTTTGGAGGAACAAGCCTAGCCTGGGATTCCATGAGGCTTGAATCCCGCAGGTTGGATTCCAAGGGCCCACATGACAGATCACAATGACTTAGATTTGGATGCCTACAAGATATCATGGATGACTTTACCTAGCCCCTTTTGCCCAAACGAATTTCGTAGGAGAGTCAAAACATCACTTTTGGAGGCTTGGCCTCACCTAGGGATATGGTTTGGTGGTGATGGAGTTTTTTCTCATTAAAACTTGGCATGATTTGACTAGAGGAGGCATGGAGAGACCTTGGCACATGAATATGAGGCTCAAAAATCCCCAAAAACATCCACTTTATCCTCCAACGACTTGGAAAAGTGTCGAAATGTTCCCCTAGAGGGGTGATGTCTTACTTAGGGTTTCATTTTATGTGCAAAAATGTGAATTAAATATTATTATTTGTGTAAATGGTAAGATAAGGGTTGTTGACCCCTTATCTTATTTTTTACCCTAACTTATGTGGACAAACTATGTTTTAGACATTTGTATAAATAGATATCATTTGAATCTCATTTTAAAAC
>JASDQU010012197.1:126912-137144 GCA_032191745.1 Picea mariana
TGACACTTCTCAGTTAATCACCTTAAGTCATGGGCACCTATTGATGTTTCTTCGTCAGCAAAGTATTCTCCTCCTCCTCCCACCTCTGGTGAAATTACAGTTACTAGTAACCAGAAGTCTAAACGAAATAGAAAGAGGAAGAATAGGAAGAAGAAATCACCAACCTCTACGAGTCATGTTGGAGATAGGTCGACAACCTCTGCAATTCATGTTGAAGACCAGCACCAAGCCTCGGTAAGTTATGTTGGGGGAAAGAGCCTACCCTCTGAAAGTCATGCTGGGGGGAAAAGTCCAGTCACTGCTAGTCATACTAGTAATAGGTTTGTAGTCTCTGTGAGTCATGTTATCGACCCATCACTAACCTCTGCAATTCATGTTGGAGATGTTCAACCAGCCACTGCTAGTCATGTTGGGAGAATTGATTCTATTGAGAAACCTAGACGGATAGGATGTAAGCCTAAGTTCCCTTTTAAGCTTTGGAAGGGAGATCACCTTACTCATTTGTGCCCTGGCCTTCCAAAGGTACGAAGATTGTGGTCCCTATCTCCAAGCTCTTCTTATTCTGAGTCTTCTGAGGTTTCCTCACATTTTATTCATCCATTGGTTGAGAAAGTGGTCATGTCGATGCAGTCATCGGCTGATTCCACTCCTATTTTGAGGGGTGAGGTGCCTTTATACCTTGTAGTCCCTCATCCTATTCAACCATTAGCTGAGAAAGTGGTCATGTTGATGCAGTCATCAGCTGATCCCACTCCTCTTTTGAGGGGTGAGGTGCCTTTAGACCATTTACCCTTGTAGCCTATGCAACCTTTGGTTGAGAAATTGGTCACGCCAATGCAGTCTTAGGTTGATCCCACTCTTCTCTTGAAGAGTGTTGAGTCTACCAAAATGATCATGCCGATGCAGTGTTTGGCTGATCCCAGTCTTCTCTTGGGTAGTGATGTGTCTACCAACTATGTTTTTAGCATTTCCAGTTCAATACTTTCAGAACAAGGGGGAATTTCGCTCGTTCTGAGCACACCCCCTCCAAGCCCTAGGATGGTTTCCTTTGATTGGAATGATCTTGTTGAGCCTCATCTTCCTTCTTCTTCACCTTTTCAAATAAGAGTTGAATTTAATTCGACAAACATTTATCGTTGTATTGTGGATGAAGGAGCCTCTGCAAGTATTTTATCCTTCTCGGTTCGAAAAGTCTTGGGATCTCCAGAGCTTGTGTCTGCTTCGCATGAGCTGTTGGATTTTGAAAGACATCCTAGTGAATATTTGGGGGTTCTTCCTCAGTTACCTATCTCGTTAGGTGGGAAGACTGTCCTTGTTGATGTTATAGTGGTGCAAGGCTCGTTAGATTTCATTATGCTTCTTGGGCATGATTATGTATAAGCTATGAACGTTGTGGTGTCTACGCTCTTTCGGGTGATGAATTTCCCTCACAATGGAAGAATTTTCACTATCGACCAACTGGCATCTGATAATCACCATCCTAATTCGGTGTTATTTCAGACTACCCCTTTACATGTTCCTAGTGTTCGTGTAGACTCTACCTTGCCACGGGTTAATTATGTGGCATCTTATCCTTGGTGTTCAATTACCTCTGAGCAGGAACCTATTCAATCATGTTTTCCTTCTCAAGACTTGGTCTCAACAATTGATTCTTTGGTTTATCCAATGGGCGCATGGGAGCCCTTACTTCCCCCTCTTGGTCAAAGTGATATTGAATCTCCTTTTGAGTCTGATCTCGTTGTTGGTAGATCCTCAAGCCCTCATGCTTGTGATTATTTGTTGATAGACTCTACCATTCCTGGCCAAAGCCTCCATCGTCATATGGAATATGGTCAGTTTACTTCACCGTTTGAGACTGTCGACCCTCACTTGTGTGATTTCTTAGATTTTGAATTTCCTTCAGATGAGTCTATCCTTGAAGCCATGACTATGGATTCTATACTATGGGAGGACTTGCACTGTGGTTTGTGTTTTCTTCCCTTTTGGGAGACTTTCCAAGATGACTATCGAAGAGACTCCTGGTCTGAGCCTAAACAGTGGGATCTACCTAAACCAGTTTCATACATGAGTCGTAGCCCCCACGGGTCTTCTTTTAAGCCCTTTTCAGACCCTTTAAACATGAAGAGATAGTCGAGTGATCTTGTTTCCCTTCACGCTCGTTAAACTAAAATTTGAAGGCACGTCTGTTCGGCGATAGTTTACCCTTTATTCGATATGGATGGTCAACTGTATGAACAAAGGTATACTTTAGGAGCTTCGATTCTCTAGAAGAGTATTCTCAGGTATAATTTTAACCCTTTTTTGGGCCTAAGGGACTAAATTTATGAAAAAGGAACCCCCACGGAGTCCATAGTTAAGCTCTTTTTAGACTCCCTAAAATTTAAAAGATCGTTGAGTGACCTTATTCCTTAACACTCGTTAAAATGGTCTAGAAGAACATTCCTGACGAAGTCCATAGTTAAGATTTTTTCAGACTCCTTAAATATGAAAAAATTGTCGAGTGATCTTGTCTTTATCACACTCGTTAAAATGGTTTTGATTAGACGTCTTTTTAGTGCTAATTTACCCCTTTTTCGAACCGACTAGACTACCTTCGAAAAAGCTACCCCAGCAGAGTCTCCTTTTATTCTTTTTCACACTCTCTAAATATGAAAAACCGTTGCACTTACCTTCTCTAGGCTCATTAAAATCACATCGAATGATGTTACCATTGTGTCTTATTAATCACGTTTGCATACCTGCGTCTTTGGCCTAATGCTAGCTCCATGTTTCCCTCAACTAAACCATCTGATGCATGCCTTATATGCAATCCCTGTAGCACTTTGCCTCCGCATCTTAACACCTTGGCCCATGGAGGATTTTTCTCGAGTGTCATTTTTCTACATATATCCCTTTTCTCTTAGCATCCATGTGTTCCTTGTGCTTGGAACTAATATGTTTGCAACACCCAATCCTCCTTTGTAACATAGAATTCTTTTATTCTTTTTCAAAGCTTTCCAAAATTATTGAAAAAGATAAAAAAATCAAATATACCCCAAAAAGAGGAAGGGAAAAGTATTTTCTTTTTGTTGGCAGCACAATGAGTCGCCCTTGGACAAAGCACATCCTTTCATTTTTTTCGTCAAACATTGGGATTTAACTTGACCTTAGGAAGTTGTTCTCACTACATAGAGTTGTGTCCTCCTCCGTTTGGTTATTCTTCCAAAAATTTGGAGAGTTTGTGTTGCCTCCTGCATCGTAAACTTTTGTCAAATACCATGTTGCCTGAGTCTCATATTTTTTCGTGCTATTGTCCAAGGGATTTTTTACCAAGATTGAGTTGGCCCCTCTACAGTTTGTCTCTTTCCCTCATGCCCGACCATCCCTAAAGTCCAATCAAGTCTTTGTTTGAAATCAATGAATCCCTCAGCGTGATCACCAAGATCCTCTAGTCCGTTCCTGACAAGTCGTCGAAGACCTCTAGTTAGTGAAGTTGTACACGCATATTACACTCCTACCCAAGTTGTGAAGATTTTGAAGTTGTTGCTTGAGCTTTGAAGGCCTCATCTCCAGCCATCAAGCCTTATTCTCTTATTGAAGATGGATACTATACATGTATATATTTTTTATTTCGAGATGTAGATCCATTGTGTATTGCTCGCGGCTACACTTTATATAGTTATATGACATGGATCTCTAGTTTATTTGATTGGAAGCCATGATTTTATTTCATTCCGAGCATGGGTATTCCCTCCTCGGTGAGACAATTGTTATTTTGCAGATGGCACCTCTCAAAATCTGGTCCCTAGGCTCACTTGTTTCATACGTTGGTAGAGATTGATAATGTATTTAGGCCATCAGATGCTCTTCTGACCTCATACATTAGGGGCCATCTGTTATAACCCTAATTTTCACCAAACATGCATACCTGGCATCAAGCCATCTCATTTTCCATTTTTTCCAAGCCACTATTGAACATCCCTTCTTAAAAACACCATTTTTTAAGGCACATGCACCTTGCTCCACTACTTCATGCGTGTATGTGCTAGATGACCCACTGCAACCCACGTATACCTACAAAAGAATGAAAAATGGAAAGTTGCAGATGAAACTCACAGCTTTGGGTAAGTTACCTAAACCATTTGACCACCCATAGCCGGTCACTCGACCAAATACCTAGCCCTTTCTAGCCTATTAAATAAGGGGTAGGGGTCCCACTTGAAGGAGGAAAATAATTGTAAAGAAACTCTACCTGATTTCACATTCCCTTTGTCCCAACCTTTTGCAACTAGTGTGTTAAGAGAAGCATATACAAAAGCAGTTGGAGCATAGTTGAAGAGGAGCCCAGGACTAGATTCGAGGAGCAGTGGTCAATCTCACTATTGTAAGTTACTCTTGTGAGATTAATAAAAAGAAGTACTTTTCCCATCCCACCATATGAGGTTTTCAATGTTTAAATTTGATTATATTTTGATAGAATCTCTAACCCATTAGTTCATAGATCATATGCATGTGGATTTCTTTGTTTGTCTTTTTATGGATGCAGGTCAGTGTTGGGAGGAGATTTGCAGTCAAGGAGCGACCAAATGTTAAAGGATCAACATCATACACGGAAACTAAGGTACAATAACTTGATCTTTTTAACCTTGTATTTGCATATGAATAATGGGGTTTATGATTGGGATGTTGGTAAGAAGTAGGAGACTTTAGGTCATTTTATACATGCATTACAGAACCCTTAATGCTATTTCGTAGGGGGATTTCCCACCCACAACACTTTGTACCTCTTGGTGAAACCCTCCTAGAATCATATTTTGTTCCATGATCATTAGTTGACTTAGCCTTTATTGTACTGTGCCTCGCTCTGTCATGTTTGTCATTGTTGCTACATGCGGAATAGTTACCAAAAACTCTAATGGCACCACTACTTCTTGTCCATAAACCAATCTGAATCTACCCTTTCAATTGTTTGCATGTGGTCCTGTATGCCCAAAGTACTACTGGTATCTTCAAGTCCTAATCGTCCCTATTAACATTGTATATCTTTGTCAGTGCCTTTTTTAGGATCTTATTAAAGGCTTCCACTGTTCCATTTGCTTGAGGATGATATGGTGTACTCTTTTGATGATAAACTTCAAACTCCTCATTCATAGCCTTAATAGAGTTGTTAATGAAGTGAGTGCCTTGGTCACTGATCAAAATCCTTGGGCATCCAAATCTAGTGATCACTTGCTCAAACAAAAAGTGTATTACTATCTCTGTGCTACAATATTTTACTGGTGTTGCTTCTACCCATCTTTTTAAGTACTCTGTCACAGTAATGATATACCTCGCTCCTAACCTTTTTTTTGGTGGGTTAATTGGTCCCAAAAAATCTATTTCCCATTTTTCGAATACCTGTAATATTACATGTGTTATCAGGGGTTCGGTTTACTGACCCTATGACATACATTACATCTCTGGCAGTAGTCCTTTGAGTCTCTATTAACAGTCGGCCACCATAGTCCTGTGTGCAATACCATATGCACGGTAACTTTTCCTTCATAATTCCCTCTTGCTATTCCCTCATGGGCTTCTGTTAACATCCTAGGTCTTTCATGTTCTAGTACACATATTCTTAAGATGTTGTCTGCACCCATATTGTATAAGTGTCATGCAATCAATTGATAGTCTGCAGCCCTTAATACCATATTTTTCTTCTACGTAGTGTTGAATTCTTGTGGCCCAGTCCATGTACTCAAGTA
The DNA here is from genome assembly GCA_032191745.1 of Picea mariana. Lineage (NCBI taxonomy): Eukaryota > Viridiplantae > Streptophyta > Pinopsida > Pinales > Pinaceae > Picea > Picea mariana. The sequence goes on from JASDQU010012197.1 coordinate 132,636, forward strand.
TTGAATGATGTATGTGAAATATTCATTAGCTACTTGGACGAAAATAACTGTGCATCGGGAAAGTTGTCCTCTAGATTCGTAGGTTGCCCTCCATTAGGTTCCTTGACAGTTGATCAGGTCCTGCATTTAACTTCCCTAGTTTGAATATCACTTCAAATTCAAATTCCTGGAACAAAAATAACCATCTACAAATTCTCCCCCCCAACACTGGCTCATTGACGAGGTATTTGAGAGTTGAATGGTCTGTAAACATCTTGAACTATTTTCCCAATAAGTAATGTATGAACTTCAGAAGCACATAGACCATATCTAATCCTTCTCTCTCTGTATTATTGTAATTCTTCTCCGTTTCTGACAATTTTCTTCTAGAAAATGCTATAGGATGGTCCAATTCTTCTGCTCCTGGCTACACCAGAATAGCTCCAAGATCTATGGTTTATGCATCTACATACACATGGGATGTCTTTTCTAAATCTGGGAATACTAGTATTGGTGTGGTTACAATCTTCTCTTTCAAGGTGTCCAATCCTCGCTCACAATCCTCATTACACTTAAACTTGTTGTCTTTTCTTAACAATTTCTCCACTCGTGCAGTGATCTACACATATCCTTTTATGAATTTTTGGTAGTATCATGTGTGTCTGTTAGCGATATTTCTGGTTATGGGGGAAAAATGTGGAGAAACAGGCAAAAAACCCACTTTTCCTAAGTCCAGGGTGCGAAATGCACCTGTGCTAAGAGGCGGTCAGTTCTGGATGGTTGGATCTCGTGCGCCCGGATCAACGGTGCGCATGCGATTCTGGACCCCCCCCGCCTTTCTACCTTTAAGTGGAGTGGGGGGTTCCGGAATCTGTGGTAAGCAGCAGGTGGATCTAGACGGCAGGCATCCGTGCGCCTAGATCAACAACGCGAGAGACAATTCCGGACCCCCCGCCTTTCTACCTTTAAGCGGAGGGGGGGGGGGTCCAGAATCCGTGGTAAGCAACAGGTGGATCTAGACGGTAGGCATCCGCGCGCCCAGATCAACAGCGTGAGAGATGATTTCGGACCCCCCCGCCTTTCTACCTTTAAGTGGAGGGGGGGGGTCCGGAGTCAGGGGTGCAACTCTTCAACGGCCACGATCGAGGAGCCCGAATCAACGGCTCACAGTCGATTTCATCCTCCTCAGCTGCTCCATGATTAACCCACATGGGCCCTCCCCTGCCAAGTCATCTTTGTACCATCCTTCCCTTTGCCACCTGTCCTCCTCCTAGCCTTGCGATGGGGTCCATTCCCTTTAGCCTCCCATCATTCCCTCCAGGTGGTCTCGTCCCCCGGCCATCTCTGTCATCGCCCACTCATTGCCTGCCACATGTCCCATTCCCTTCCGTGTCAACCTCCAATAAAAAGGTGTCCATTATATCCCATCTCCTCCCCCCTCATCTTGTCATCTTCCACCGTGTGTCCTTCCCGGTCACATCCCTCACACCTAGTCACCCCTCATTTCCATATTCATAGTCTCAGCATCACCACCCCTCATTATGCATTGATCCTTCGCACCTGCCTCCACGCATACTCCTCAGGTCAGTCAACCAATCTAGGTGTCAGCACAAGGGGCCTTCCACGTCACTAAGGTGCCGAGTTGGCTGAGCTATCAGCAATCCCGATAAAGCAATTATTAAGGTAGTTGGTGGTGGTTAGATATCTTCTCTGCCATAATGGGAAAGTCCGACGACGAGTTAAGAAGCACGTCGATTCGCCTACAGAGCTGTCAGAAGTCTGATTGCATTTGCCATAAGCGCACGATCCCTCAGAGACTACAAGAGCAGGTTGTCAGAAGCCATGCAGACGTCAAGATCTTAATGCAGCGCCTCGATTTTGTTGTTGTTGTTGTTTTGAGTATATGTAGGCATTTTCCCCATTTTGTAGATATCGATGGTAGAGCATAGCTCCCTACTGTAAAATTTTAACAGATGTTCTAGTTTTCTGGGTATGCATTTGTATTTGAGATTTCTTGTTTTATGACAGACAGTTCTCCTATCTCATCTAAGTTTTCCTCTCATGCCAAAGAGTTCGTGATCGACTGATTCTCGYGAATTTTTGTAGTTATGTTATGATGAAAGTTTCATTGTTGCACGATTGTATTCTCTGGTTTTACGTTTGAATTGCCTTTGAACGTCTTCTTCTACAGTCTGTTAGTAACTCGGTGTTAGTACCAGACCACTGCTATGCTCTTATATAAGTCTCCCACCTGTCTCACCATATACTACAACTCACTGTCTGAAGTTTATATAAGACCTCACTCACCTGCGCATGCCTGGCCTAGCTTGGAGTTGGAACGATATCGTTTTGAGTTGGCTTCCATTCGGTCACCCCATCAATAAACAAACCGTGACATAAAACTGATGGGCGTCGGGCTCTGCTCCTGATAGCAATCCAGGAGTGACTTCTGACACTAACATTTCTGGCGCCGTTGCCAGGGACGAAGTTGAATATTTTCCCCGGGATTGAACGACAAAGATTAAGCTGATTCTGAAGGTGCATCAGATATCAGAAGTTGAAGATTTATACTGTGCACCTGGAGACTCCATTGTGACGAATCCAATGCGGCGAACCCGTTGGATTAGTTGTGGCTTCCGGTGGCAGACACACGCGGTCCCATCCACAACTGCCTCTGGCTACAACTGAAGAAAATATGGAGGTGATTCTCAGAAAAGGAAGGGCCCCTAAAGGAGAAAGATTCACCTCCGAATCAGGTATTTCCCCACCTCCTTCCGTAAGAACTCCATTTTCTTATTCTCATCTTCCTAGTCGTCCTACCTCCGAGGTTTTATCGTTTTTTGAATTTTGGGAGTGTTCCTGCTGAGTTTTCTCCTCCTGGTCCAGCATCAGAGAGAGAGATCCTTGTCACTCCCCCCTCCCTGGAATTCGTGCCTCAGTACAGACCTCAGGTCTCAGAAGGTTTCACCACCCCTCCTTTTATTGCTACTACTGCACAGAGAGAAGCATCTGCACATCAAGGTCCCTTAGAACTCTCTCTATTTTCCCCGTCGTCTCCTTTGAGAACCTCTTTTCTGACATATCCCGTTCACACTCCTTCTCCTCCAATTTCTCCTCCACCTAATACTCCTATGGCTGGTGCTCATCCCCCTATGACCAGAATGGAGGCTATTATAGCCGCTAGGTATGCTCCCCTTGTGTTACCTCAGCCCCTCAATGCCCTCCCGGCAGATGGTTACCTCGAGCAACTACCCAAATTCATGGGTGAGGGGGACGTAACTACAAATGAGCACCTAGAAGCCTTTTACAGTTTCACAGACGACAATGTCATCATGCATGCAGACGTATGGATGAGAATTTTTGTCCACAGCCTCCAAGGAGAGGCTAGAAAATGGTTCAAGGCCCTCCGTCCTGGATCTATTGATGGGATTGAAGCACTAGACAATGCCTTTTTGAGACAATGGGGAGATAAAAAGGATTTCATGTATTACATGACGGAGTTTGGGTCATTGAAGAGAAAGGAAGGAGAGTCTATCTCCAACTTCTCCAAAAGATTTAATAAAATGTACAATAGAATCCCTGCTGAGATAAAGCCCTCCGAAGCTTCTGCAAGGATCACTTACTCCAGTGCTTTTGATCCTGATTTCTGCCTATTGCTGAGGGAGAGAAGAGCCACTACCCTGGCCCTCATGCAGGATGTAGCCGTGGAAATAGAATCTAACATATTAGTTGTTGACCGACTCAGGAACACTGCTGATAGAAACATATCCAAGAAAAGGCCTGAAGCGTCCTCATCCAGTTCCTCTCCCCTGCCCCATCAGACAAATGAGACAGCTAGAGCAATCAAATCGATTGCTGACAAGATAGAAAGGTTGGAGTTAGAAGGGAATCCCATGTACAGAAATCCCTAAAACACTGATAATAGAGGTTTCAAATGACCTACTAACAATGTGCCTCAGGTTTTCTAGAAGGAACAAAGGGGAAGAGATAGAGATGATCAAAGGGTTCAACCCTGTTGGAAAATTCAGTGGATAGAATGCAGTGATGATTGTTGTCATTAATGGAAACAGTAGAGACAGTAGGAGAAGAAGGATAAAATCTCAGGAGGAATAGCCTTGAAGAAAATGCGCACAGCAAGAGCTTAAAGAGGAAAAAGGAAGAAGAGTCAGTGACCGTTGGATCCCATCCAAATTTCCCGAAAAAACTAGGACCATCAGATCAAACAGAAGCTGCAAGGGAGTTATTCCATCGGGAAAAGCCAAGGTGAAATCCCGATTGAATTTGGACCATCAAATCCAGAAAGGATCAGGACCGTTGATCACAGCCCTGTACGGATAGGGGTTCGGGACTTTGAAATGTCCAAATCACTCGTCAATGAAAACCCCGAAATCGCGAAACACGATATTACGATTTGATCGCAACCGTTAATCAAGAAGGGATCTGGACCGTTTACTTGTATGCACACGTGGCAGCCAGGAGGCCTCATCGACAATTCGGGGATCGGGATTTCATAAGGAAAAGATCACTCCA
>JASDQU010012197.1:137392-148676 GCA_032191745.1 Picea mariana
AATTAAAAATAACTAGACTTTTATGTTTGTAGGGTCCATCAACTAGTTTAGGGTTAGGGCCTTGAATTAGGTTGGAGAGGAAACTTTTCAAGGCCATTAAATCAAACATTGGAATCTTTGCTAGGGAGTGTATAAGTCCAGTAACGTGCAAACTATCCGGGACCCCCCTCTAACACAGGGGCTAAACACGAGGTTGCTTGTGGAAAGGTATCGGAGATAACCCCTCCAAAGTCGGACCAAGCATAGTGGGGAACACATATAGAGGACTTGTCTTGGGATTTCATTGATCGCATTTGCCACAGATCTTCATGGGTCTCGAATCCGTTCGAGGTCCTCAGTCATCTTCCAGAACACTTGCTTTCGATACCCTTGATAGGTTTCAAGCTTGATACCCTGCTCATTGCGGTCCACCCAACTGTCGACTGTACCCGCCTGGTGATTGTTCACGAGCTGGCAACCTAGTTGACTTTATTTTAGGGACTTACAAAGATGACTGTGGGGGTATACCTCAGTACCTAAGGTAGATATTGGGCCATGCTTTGCATATTATACCCATAGGGTGCTTCCGTATTCAAGTTTCACTTGCACCAATAAGTTTCTCTAATGTTGGTTGGTGTAACTATTCTTCCTACTAGTTAGTCGTTTTCTTGATTTTCCTTTAGGAATTGTTTTAGTGTGTGCTCTATGCTCCCTCTTTTTCTTCTTCCTTATGATCACCAGATTGGAAATCCATTTGGAATATCTCAAAGGAACTATGATCTTGGCATTTAGGAGTTTTTTAATTTCTCTCTCGATCACTGGCAGCAGAAGAGGACTGATAGGCCTGAGTTTTTTCTTGAATGGAATAGTGTATTTTTCAAGAGGTATCTTATGTTGAATAACATCGGGATCATAAGTCTTTAAATCACTACATTTCCAAGCAAACACATCGGAAAATTCCTTCAAAACACTATAGTAACTTGACTTCTCATCAGCAGTCAATTCAGAAGACAAATTAATAAACTTGGGCTGACTTTTACCTCCTATGTTATGCTCTTGAACAGCTGGATCTTTCTCCTTTTTGTCTGGCTGGTATGGGACATCATTCTGATCAAACAGCTTTTCCACGGGTACCAAACCTCGGGGTATATAATTGTTTGGTAACTGAATAATGCCATGCTTTCCCAACTTCTTCTTTAGCTCAGGTTCCTGTGAATCTTCTTCATTAAGATTCTGCTGATCAATGTGCAAATCAGAAAACTCATCGACCACTTGCAGAAATCTGTTGAGTTCATCATCATCCTCAAAGACTTTCCAATATTTGACATTATCAGGTAAGGAGGGTCGATATTTTACTTGAATCTCATAGATGATCTTAGGGGGCATGGGAGGGATGAATGTGCTGGCTGAAACAACAAGAGAATCAATGAGATGATTCATATCCCTTGGTATGTATGAGATTTCAAAAACAGAAAAAGAATAACGTAGCTTCCATACCTCGTCTCTGTAAGCTTTTAATCTAACATGCTTAGCTTGAAATGTCTTGTTTACATACTGTACGATGAGGTCTGCATCTCCCAACACTTTCAAACCTTTTATCCCCATCTCTTTGGCTGAATTTAATCCCAGCAACAGAGCTTCATACTCTGCTATGTTGTTAGTGGTTCTGAAGTCGAGCTTGAAAGACAAGGATATGGACTCCTTTGAAGGAGAGATCAGAACTACTCCAGCGCCTGCCGAGTCTTTAGTGCTGGCCCCATCGAAGTACATAGTCCAGACTGCAATGTTTTCACTTTCAGCCTATTGTTCAATAGGCTTCACTAGCTGCATAGGAGTTGATTGACCATCATCAATCTGAAGGATGCATGAACCAAAATCCGTATCCACAGCATAGATAGGATGATTGACAGAATTCTTTCCATCACTAATAATATAAGCAAGTTGGTTTACCCTGTAAAGTCTTTTCATTTCCCCTCCAAACACTTGAATCGTAGCATAGGACAAATCCATCTACAATGTACCTCCTAATCTTTTTCCCCATGAATGAGACAAAAGCAGCCCAAACTTAGGTGGAATATTAGTGACCACCACGTCCATAACTATGATTCTCATGGGCATTTGAGCAAGGTTTATGACAAGGTCTTTGATGAGGCCTAGGCACTTGAATTTCCTAGAATTAAAGGAGAATAGGTCTTGATATGGTTTGGTCACCTCCAGAACAAGCTCATCGATCACCGCTTTTGACATAAGATTATGTGACGCCCCGGAGTCAAGTAGACAATTGTGAAGGAGTTTGTCATGGACATTTAAGGATATGTAAAATGGGGGACATGAATCGTCACGATCTTCTATCATGGGCCCTATGGTCACTTTAGGCTTATCATCTTGTAGGTTAACAAAATCATCTGATGGGGAGGTCTAAGGATCAAGAGACTTTAGGATGGCTGCTCTAAAGATTTCATTCTTCATGAGTTCAGTTGAAGGCATCAGAATCTTGACTTTTTGAATTTCTGATTCAAAATTGAAAGAGAAAGATGATTTGTCTGAAACCTTTACCTCATGGGAAGGAGCTTTAAGGCTGACCTGTTCCTTGACTGGAGGCTGAATTGATTTCTTCTGTTGTTTTGCTGGAGGGGGGGTCTATTTTTCAGGAGCGGGATGTTGCTTGGCAGCAACCTCTTTACTCTTCACAGGAGCAGTATCTTCCTTATCCTTCACAGGAGCAACAATGGGTGTTTTCAGACCAACCTTCTTGGATCTTAAGTTGTAGCCTTTCTGATCATCTATCAGGTAGACAACTCCTTCCACACTTGCTTCCTGAATTTGCTGATCCATCAGGGCCTCTTCATAGTCTACCTGTGTTAAAAATGAAGGATCATTTTCATCACCAAAACAGTTTATTTCATCTGCATCTTCAATTTCATCAGGAGGTGGTTGTTTCTCTTCATCTAACACTGCATTTTGAAAAGGTGGTCTGACCCTCTGATAAAAAACCGGATTCCTATCTCTTTGAAGTATCTGAACTTGTGGATTATTCCTTCTGTAGGGAAAAGCATTTGGATTTCTAGGGGCAAAAGTATTTGGATCTTTTGCCTTTGCTGGTTGCTGATTTTGGATTTTCAATTTGGACATTTCGGATGTCAGACTTTCCAACATCTTAGACATTTTTTCCATTTTACTATTTGAAGAGGAGGAGGGCTCAACGACAGACTTCTTCTTCTTAGCCCTTCCTTTAAGCTTCTATGATGCTGTAATGTTGGACTCAACCTCGAGAGTAGCGTCTTGCATTAAAGAAAGCATGGATGATCCTCTTTATCTGAGGATAAGACAAAACTCTGCATCAAAGGCAGCAGAGAATGTGATCTTTTCCGATGCATCACTTGGTTTAATCTCAGCAGGGATTTTACCAAACATTTTATTGAATCCCTTGATAAAGTCCGAAACTGATTCTCCATCTCCTCTCTTCAAATTTCCAAACTCAGAAATGTAGTATAATAGATCTCTTCTTTCTCTCCAATGCTTCAAGAATACTTGATCTAATTTTTCAATGCCAGTGATTGAATGTGCTGGTAGCTCTTTGAACCACTTTCGAGCTTGGCCATCCAAACTCTGAACAAAGACTCTAGTCCACACATCTTCTTCTGAAATATTTATGTTTTCTTCATAAGCATAAAATGCTTCAATGTGTTCTTCAGTAGTATACTCCCTGCTCCTATAAACTTTGGCATATATTTCTGGTAGTCACCTGTTGGCATGGCAGACAGGGGATTTGGCAAGACAAGTGGGGCATATCTGTTTGCCAAGATCTGTTCCATTCTGGTCAAAGGAGCATCCATGACAGTCTTGGTGATTGATACTGATGAGGAACTTGTAGGAGATGATGGAGGATATGAGGGACTCGTAGGAGATGTTGGGGGAGATGAGTTCCCTGAGTTAGAAATGAATGACTGTCTTACTTCACCGTGAGCAGAAGTTTCAGAAGTATGTGGAAAATAAGAGGCTTTATAAAACTGGCTGAGTAACAAAGCTAGATTTTCTTCACCCTTAGAGGACAGATCATGGAGAATTTCTTCAAGGACAGGAATATTAGTGTAAGTGTGTAAAACACCTTTCGAAGGTTTGATAGGTGATGAATCAAAAGAAGATGAAGATGAATTTTCTTTCTATTTGGAGGATTCTGTATCTAATTCTTTTGTATGGGATGAAATGTCAATCTCAGGAACAGAATCAGTAATATTAGAAGAAAATGAAGGTTCTTCTACCTTAGAAACTTGAGATGAACTTTGGATTTCCTGGGAATTTTGAGTTTCAGCAGGGATTCAACCAAAGACTTTTCAGATATGAAAGGAAGAATATCAGCTTGAATACCTAAATCAATTGCGCTTGCAGATCTGGAAGCCTATCTTTGTAAATCTTTGCCCTTGCTGATGATATTCTCTGGATCAGGAACTGATGCTGTCAATGGGCCTTCTGGGTTTGCCCTGGTGTGAGCTCTTTTAGGAGCCACTTCGTTTCAATGGAGTCGCCAGATAGAAAATGTACAACCTGATATCGTCTACTTCTTGTCTATCATCAAGAACTAGATCTATGTCGTCTCCCAGAGAAGCTGAGCTTCGATCTCCTCTCCCTGGCAACGACGCCAATTTGTTATCACTCCAGGGAACTCTCTTAGGCTGTAAGTCGGAGATGCCTGGTAACTACTCTTTTTGGAAATATTTTCTTAATATTTGATGTGTTTTGGTGGATCAAGATGAATACCTAAGAACTGGAATGTGTATTCAAGACTGTCTAGGAATATAAAATCTCACAAGGCCTTCTAGTCATGCAATCAGACAAGGTTTAAATAAATGGGAGAAAGACTAGCTATTGAACCAGATAATACTCATATAAAACAAGCAGAATGGGTTTAATAACTAAAGAAATATCTTATGATTATCAACTTAATCAATCAACATATGAGATGATAGTCATATACAAATTGAATGAGCCTCAACAAAGAAACATTCACTCACAAGATATCAGAGACAGGAAAGAGAAATCTAACAGCACAACTGAGGGAAGCTTGAAATCTTTCATAAAATAAGAATAAGTCTTTTTTTTACAGTAACAGCATGGTAGCACTCAAAATCGAACCCCTGGTTCATCTTCTATTATAATATTTATAGCATCACAAAGTAGTTCTTTGATCCTAAAAACATGGATCAAATCAACTAAAAATAGCAAGTAAAAATCTGTTGCAAAATAAGTGGGATGTTTCCTCAAAATGAGGTCAATCCCAGATCTCTCTCTCTGTTGATTGTTGGTGTAGTGTATAACAGCCTCCCAAGGCTACATGATGACTTTCAAATAGAGGTTAAGTCGAATTGTTGATGTGGCTAGGTGTCCTGCTTTCTCTCTTGATTAAAAATGTCCATAACCTTTGCAATAAATTCTTTCTCCATAATATGCCAAAAATACTGCTGGGCTGGACCTGATAATTCATGAGACATTCATTGGAAAATATCCTGAATCATTTCATATCAAAAATCCCTGACCTGTGTAAAAACTCATTCAATTCTGGACACACAGGCTTTCGGTGGTTGCCTGGGAAGATTTCTGGGTGAGTTATCCACCGAAAGCGCCTCTTTTCAGTGGTTAATGAGCACACGGTGGGCTTGCCTAAACCACCAAAATTCAATCTTTGAAGAGTTTCAAAATTGCAAAAATGACTGTCCTGAATCCTCTTTTAGCACTTCAAACCTTCTTAGATAATGTAGTCCTGATTCGAGCAGACCTACGAACCTTTGCTGACTGTACAGGGGAATATGTTACATATATTATAGTTGTGGCTAAATTAGCCAAAGTATCCAAACCAATTTGTTTTTCTTCAGGTGCCTCAAAATCCTTTAGCTTGAGCCTCAGAATCCTGAGCTGCCTGTATAATTTCATATTCTCTCTAATCAACTCTCTGTTTCTATCTTTGATTTTATCATGTTTTTGTTTAAGAGTTTGATTCTCTTTGAATAGTTCAGCATTTCTCTCTGTGAGGTCTGTGTTTTCTTTCTTGATTACCCTCTCCAAGACCTTCATCTCATAGATCTCTCGTAGCAGCATGTTGATTTTCTTTGTCTTACCTTTCTTAGATCTGCTTGAGGAAGCTTCTGCTTCCGATTGCTTGTGTGTCTCTGGAGGCTTTGATGGAGGTATATTTATCTTCAGTTTTGCATCCTGTTTGATCTGCAAATTGTCCTGTGTTTTTTCCATCCCTTGCTCTGAATCAGAGTCACTATAAGGTAGGTTGAGGGGGTTTTTTCCTGAGACAGGGTTTCTATCTTCAAACTTTAATTTCTTCTTAATTCCTCTCTGCTTGCTGGGTGATGTTTTAATAGAATCTTTGGGCATTGAAATTCCTTTCCTCCTCTTGTGACTACTCTTGGGAGTAGGATCTTTTCTGCTTCTAGACTTCTTTGCTTTTATCTCTGGAGGCCTTTCTCTCTGAAACTCATTCCAGAACAAGAAGAAACTCCATTCTATTTGTTTTCTCTGAAGAGCTTCTTTCACAAGGAGGGTAATCAGCCCCTGATGTGATATTCTGCTTACAACTTTAGTAGGCTGAGCTTTTACCTGTTTTTCCATCTTAGTTAGGGTTCTATGAAAGAAATAAGGTATGTTTAAGTGTTCTCTTCCTGTGAAGTGGTTCAACAGTTTAAAATGGTAGTACATCACCCTGTTATAGCGCCCCTCACAGGTGATGTATACCAAAATCACCCTCAGCAGGGTCTGCCACTTCGATTCAAGATAGGACATAGGAAGATCCTTCTTCCAAGTTAACGTTTTATGCACTGGCAACAAATATGATATGAATTCAACATTTGATGGTGAAGAGGTTTTAAACCAGCAATCCCCTATTCTGGATAACCCTGTGTATTCGGCAATAGATACTCCTCCCTGCCTATTCTAGCAATCCTTCCATCATATGAGAGGGCAAATGCTTCAACAACTTGTTGGTGAAAGGTTGTCAATTTTTCACAATATGTGAAAACTCGAACTTGTTTAAAACACTCTGCAACTTCTAGATGATCTTCAAAATACCACATGCCATCTACTTCGAATCTCAAAGCAGGACTTACTTTTGACATGGCTCAATGCTAACTGTGTCTGAAACTATGCGCAACAAGGTGTTTGGGAAACAACGGTTCTGGGAACTAGGGATATAGTCGATATCACTTACGAACAAACGGTGAAATCGTTTGACAGAGCATAGGATTGATAAATTCACTAAAATACCGACCCACATTCAAATGAAAGTCTGACTGGAGAAAGCCGAAACTTCAAATTTTCGGGGGCAATTTTATTTATGAAATTTGAAAGGAAATAGTTTCCAGTCTTACCTGATGACCTATTAGATTTCCTTGACTCGAGATGCTGGCTGAACTCGGAGACACCTTGCCAATCGCCCGAGAAAGCGGGATCAGGATTTTGAAAATATACTTTACTGATAAGATCGTGGACTTGTGATTATCTTCAGCGATATTCGGGATTCATTGTAACTCGTTGAGTTTACAGATGTAGGAAAGACCTGGTAATGATGACTGGCATACTTACCACTGAAATGGAGGGAACCCCGTACCATCATACCTGTCAATAACCTCTCTATGTGGATTTGAAATGATTAATGCAATGGATAATACGCAGGTGCTTCGAACCTTTCGGATGAACACCATGAATGAGCATCATCTCCCACAATGCGAGCTTTCGGCGGTTGTATTCCTCATCATTGCAATGATTTTTGACATCTAGCTCGTGCAAAAGCACGAGTTTTCTTTTTGCCCATTCAAACACTTTCAGTGGTTGCATGCCTTCTGCCTCGACCCCTTATCTGCCGAAAATGAATACTTTCGGTGGTTAATGAGCACGTTGGAGGCTCGCCTAAACCACCGAAACCTGATATTTTTCCATTTTCTTGACCGAACCAACATCAACATTGTTTTTGAGCTTATTTTGGAATGACAGATTCTCTAACCTATCTATAGAAATTTTGAAATCAAACTTCGAACTCAACCTATCATCTAAAAATCAAATAAAATCCACTGATTTATTTGAGGAGTTAACACTGGCTCCTATTGGGGATGAACACCTCCCTGTGAGGTTTCAAGAACCACAGAATCAATGCCTTTCCTGGAAAAGAACCTAAAGACTAAACTATCTGCTAGTGTTTCCATTGGGCATGGAGTTATTGAAAAGTAAAAACTAAGACTATCATTACAATGTCTAGGCTCTACAGCCTTAGACAAAATAAAGCTTTAGAAATCGCTCGTTTACCGGGCCACTGAACACTTCCTCACCCTCCAGATTCTACAGAATGAAAGTGTTATTGTTTTGAACCTGAGTAATCATAAAAGGGCCTGTCCACAAGGAATCAAACTTGCCATGCTTGCCTTTCTCCTGTCGAAGAGAATCCCACTTTAGAACCCAGTCACCGATCTGAAAACTGTCCACCTTCACCTTTCTGTCAAATGTCTTTTTGATCTGCATCTGATGTGCTTCTGATCTATCCACTAACTGTTCGTGAGCTTGCTGCAATTCCACCAAATCCAGCATCCTTCTTACCGTGTCATTTTTCTTAGTCTTCTCTTTCTGAAAGAACTTATCCACAGGCAACACTAACTGAACAGGAAAGATAGCATCAGTCCCATAAACCAACTTAAATGGGGAAGTTCCTATAGACTTTTTAATGGTTACTCTGTCTGCCCACAGAGCAAATTTCAGTTTGGAATCCCAATTCTTTTTATTCTCTTCTAACAGTTTTCTTATGATTTTGATCAAGCTCTTATTTGACAATTCAGCCAAGCCATTACCTTGAGGATAGTAGGGAGTAGAGTGTACCAGATGGATGCCCATTGACTTGCACATGTCTACCAATGCTTCTGATTTAAACACTGCTACATTATCTGCCACCATCCTCTTAGGACATCCAAATCTGCTCAGAATATTTTCATAGAGGAACTTCATGACTACCTGGTGTGTTGCATTCCAGGTGGGGATCGCCTCTATCCACTTTGTGAAATAATCAGTGGCTACCAAAATCCACTTGTGCTGACCACTGGATGAAGGATTTATTTCACCAATGAAATCTAAACCCCACTGCTGGAAAGGGCCATTTACCACAATAGGTCTTAGGGGTAAAGATTTCAACTACTTCTTACCGGTAAATCTTTGGTATTTGTCGCAAGATTTGATGAATGCACACACATCTGCCAAAAGGAAAGGCCAATAATATCCGGCCCTCGGGATCTTATGGGCAGTAGTCTTCCAATAATGATGACCACCACAAACGGCTGAATGAAACTGATGGGTCACTTTGACAGACTCTTCTTTATCTAAACACCTGAGAAGCAGACCAATAGGGTCCCTCCAATATAGCAGATTATTACAAATGCAGAATTTGATAGCTCTGAGCTTAAGAGCTCAATCTTGAGTCAAACTGAGTTCAGGAGGAACTTCAAGATTTTTCAGAAAATGTATGATGCCAGCATACCATTCACATGAAGACAAGTGCTCTGCCACTTACTAATTGTCATGCTACTCTTCCGCTGCCAACTCTGTCTGAGAATTTTCTGAAATTTCTGCTATGAAATTAATATCCAACAGCTTATGATTTTCCTCCGCTAAAATCTTGGAAAGGCCCCGACCTTTGACCAATTTGGTAGGATTTACTTCAATGTTGAACTCAATCATCTTTGCAATCCATCTCGCCCGCTTTCCGTCAATATCCGGCTGAGTCAAAACATCTTTTACATAAGAAGAAGGAACATATGCGATGACCTTTGAATGAAGGATATAAATTCTGAATGATTTTAAAGCTTTTATGAGAGCGTAAGCTTGTTTCTCGATAGGGTCATACCTCAGTTCAGTATCCCTGAGTGTCTTGCTGAAGAAAGCCATGGGATGATCAAAGGTTTCCTCATCTTTCTGAAGCAGGACTGCTGCCACTGTGTCGTAGGAAGCAAAGGAAAAGATATAGAAAGTCTTACTGTAATCTGGGCTGATCAGAATTGGAGCCTCGATGATCGCTTGCTTGATATCCTGAAAAGAGTTTCTCACGCTGTCTGTCCATTTTATCTCAGCCCCCTTTTTCAGCATGCAAGTTATGTGTTTGACTAATTCAACAATATTGGGCACAAACCTTCTGACGAAATTTATCTTACCAAGCAGTGATTGAATGTCCTTCTTTGACCTTAGCAAGGACAACTTTTGAATTGCCTCCGCTCGTTCTGGATCAATCATTACACCTTCAGCTGAGACGATGTGACCCAAGAGCTTACCCTTTCTTAGAGCAAACTGGGATTTCTTGGGATTCAATGAGATCCCGAACTGTCTGCACTTTAAGAACACTCTTTTCAGATGTTTCAGGCTCCTCATGGCTGCTGGAATATACTGTTATATCATCAAGGTATATGAGGACAAACTTGTCCTTTTCTCCCACAAATGCTATATCCATGTCCCTTTGGAATGTGGCCCCGACATTCATTAATCCAAAGGGCATCTTGGAGTACATAAAGGTCCCCCAAGGAGTGGTAAACGTAGTCTTCTCCTGGTCATCAGGATGGACAGCAACCTGATTGTAACCGGAAAAGCCATCAAGAAAGGACATGACCTTTGCCCCTAAAATCCTCTGTAACAAGTGTTCCATCTTTGGAAGAGGATAGTTGTCCTTTTTAGAGCATTTGTTTAGATTTCTGAAATCTACACACAATCTGACCTCACCATTCTTCTTCCTTACGATCACCAGATTGGAAATCCATTTGGAATATCTCAAAGGAACTATGATCTTGGCATTTAGGAGTTTTTTAATTTCTCTCTCGATCACTGGCAGTAGAAGAGGACTGATAGGCCTGAGTTTTTTCTTGAATGGAATAGTGTCTTTTTCAAGAGGTATCTTATGCTGAATAACATCGGGATCATAAGTCTTTAAATCACTACATTTCCAAGCAAACACATCGGAAAATTCCTTCAAAACACTACAGTAACTTGACTTCTCATCAGCAGTCAATTCAGAAGACAAATTAATAAACTTGGGCTGAATTTTATCTCCTATGTTATGCTCTTGAACAGTTGGATCTTTCTCCTTTTTGTCTGGCTGGTACGGGACATCATTCTGATCAAACAGCCTTTCCAAGGGTACCAAACCTCGGGGTATATAATTGTTTGGTAACTGAATAATGTCATGCTTGCCCAACTTCTTCTTTAGCTCAGGTTCTTGTGACTCTTCTTCATTAAGATTCTGCTGATCAATGTGCAAATCAGAAAACTCATCGACCACTTG
>JASDQU010012197.1:148726-169656 GCA_032191745.1 Picea mariana
GGGGTATATAATTGTTTGGTAACTGAATAATGTCATGCTTGCCCAACTTCTTCTTTAGCTCAGGTTCTTGTGACTCTTCTTCATTAAGATTCTGCTGATCAATGTGCAAATCAGAAAACTCATCGACCACTTGCAGAAATCTGTTGAGTTCATCATCATCCTCAAAGACTTTCCAATATTTGACATTATCAGGTAAGGAGGGTCGATATTTTACTTGAATCTCATAGCTGAGCTTAGGGGGCATGGGAGGGATGAATGTGCTGGCTGAAACAGCAAGAGAATCAGTGAGTTGATTCATATCCCTTGGTATGTATGAGATTTCAAAAACAGAAAAAGAATCACGCATCTTCCATACCTCGTCTCTGTAAGCTTTTAATCTAACATGCTTAGCTTGAAATGTGTTATTTACCTGCTGTACGATGAGGTCTTCATCTCCCAACATTTTCAAACCTTTTATCCCCATCTCTTTGGCTGAATTTAATCCCAGCAGCAGAGCTTCATACTCTGCTATTTTGTTAGTGGTTCTGAAGTCGAGATTGAAAGACAAGGATATGGTCTCCTTTAAAGGAGAGATCAGAACTACTCCAGCGCCTGCTGAGTATTTAGTGCTGGCCCCATCGAAGTACATAGTCCAGACTGCAATGTTTTCACTTTCAGCCTGCTACTCAATAGGCTTCACTAGCTACATAGGAGTTGATTGACCATGATCAGTCTGAAGGTTGCATGAACAAAAATCCATATCCACAGCATAGATAGGATGATTGACGAAATTCTTTCCATCACTAATAATATAAGCAAGCTGGTTTTCCCTGTAAAGTCTTTTCATTTCCCCTCCAAACACTTGAATCGTAGCATAGGACAAATCCATCTGCAATGTACCTCCTAATCTTTTTCCCCATGAACGAGACAAAAGCAGCCCAAACTTAGGTGGAATATCAGCGACTACCACGTCCATAACCATACTTCTCATGGGCAGTTGAGCAAGGTTTATGACAAGGTATTTGATGAGGCCTAGGCACTTGACTTTCCTAGAATCAAAGGAGAACAGGTCTTGATATGGTTTGGTCACCTCCAGACCAAGCTCATCCATCACCTCTTTTGACATAAGATTATGTGACACCACGGAGTCAAGCAGACAATTGTGAAGGAGTTTGTCATGGACATTTAAGGATATGTAGAATGGTGGACATGAATTGTCATGGTCTTCTATCATGGGTCCTATGGTCACTTTAGGCTTATCATCTTGTATGTTAACAAAATCATCGGATGGGGAGGTCTAAGGATCAAGAGACTTTAGGATGACTGCTCTAAAGATTTCATTCTTCATGAGTTCAGTTAAAGGCATCAGAATCTTGACTTTTTGAATTTCTGATTCAAAATTGAAAGAGAAAGATGATTTTTCTGAAAGCTTTACCTCATGGGAAGGAGCTTTGAGGTTGACCTGTTCCTTGACTGGAGGCTGAGTTGATTTCTTCTACTGTTTTGTTGGAGGGGGGGTCTGTTTTTCAGGAGCAGGATGTTGCTTGGCAGCAACCTCTTTACTCTTCACAGGAGCAATATCTTCCTTATCCTTCACAGGAGCAGCAATGGGTGTTTTCAGACCAGCCTTCTTGGATCTTAAGTTGTAGTCTTTCTGATCATCTGTCAGGTAGACAGCTCCTTCCACACTTGCTTCCTGAATTTGCTGATCCATCAGGGCCTCTTCATAGTCTACTTGTGTTAAAAATGAAGGATCATTTTCATCACCAAAACAGTTTATTTCATCCGCATCTTCAATTTCATCAGGAGGTAGTTGTTTCTCTTCATCTAACACTGCATTTTGAAAAGGTGGTCTGACCCTCTGATCATCAACTGGATTTCTATCTCTTTGAAGTATCTGAACTTGTGGACTATTCCTTCTGTAGGGAAAATAATTTGGATTTCTAGAGGCAAAAGTATTTGGCTCTTTTGCCTTTGCTGGTTGCTCATTTTGGATTTTTAATTTGGACATTTCGGATGTCAGACTTTCCAGCATCTTAGACATTTTTTACATTTTACTATTTGAAGAGGAGGAGGGCTCAATGGCAGACTTCTTCTTCCCAGCCCTTCCTTTAAGCTTCTGTGATGCTGTAATGTTGGACTCAACCTCAAGAGAAGCGTCTTGCATTAAAGCAAGCGTGGCTGATCGTCTTTCTCTGAGGATAAGATAGAACTCTGCATCAAAGGTAGCAGAGAATGTGATCTTTGCCGATGCATCGCTTGGTTTAATCTCAGCAAGGATTTTACCAAACATTTTATTGAATCTCTTGATAAAGTCCGAAACTTATTCTCCATCTCCTCTCTTCAAATTTCCAAACTCAGAAATGTAGTATAATAGATCTCTTCTTTCTCCCCAATGCTTCTAGAATACTCGATCTAATTGTTCAATGCCAGTGATTGAATGTGTTGGTAGCTCTTTGAACCACTTTCGGGCTTGGCCATCCAAACTCTGAACAAAGACTCTAGTCCACACATCTTCTTCTGAAATATTTATGCTTTCTGCATAAGCATAAAATGCTTCAATGTGTTCTTCAGCAGTATACTCCCCTCCTCCTGTAAACTTTGGCATATATTTCTGGTAGTCACCTGTTGGCATGGCAGACAGGGGATTTGGCAAGACAAGTGGGGCATATCTGTTTGCCAAGATCTGTTCCATTCTGGTCAAAGGAGCAGCCATGATAGTATTGGTGATTGATACTCACGAGGAACTTGTAGGAGATGATGGAGGAGATGAGGGACTCGTAGGAGATGTTGGGGGAGATGAGTTCCCTGAGTTAGAAATGAATGACTGTCTTACTTCACCATGAGCAGAAGTTTCAGAAGTATGTGGAAAATAAGAGGCTTTATAAAACTGGTTGAGTAACAAAGCTAGATTTTCTTCACCCTTAGAGGACAGATCATGGAGAATTTCTTCAAGGACAGGCAGATTAGTGTAAGTTTGTAAAACACCTTTCGAAGGTTTGATAGGTGATGAATCAAAAGAAGATGAAGAGGAATTTTCTTTTTGTTTGGAGGATTCTATATCTAATTCTTTTGGATGGGATTAAATGTCAATCTCAGGAACAGAATCAATAATATTAGAAGAAAATGAAGGTTCTTCTACCTTAGAAACTTGAGATGAACTTTGAATTTCCTGGGAATTTTGAGTTTTAGCAGGGGATTCAACCAAAGAATTTTCAGATATGAAAGGAAGAATATCAGCTCGAATACCTGAATCAATTGCGCTTGAAGATCTGGAAGCTTGTCTTTGTAAAGCTTTTCCCTTGCTGATGATCTTCTCTGGATCAGGAACTGATGCTGTCAATGGGCCTTCTGGGTTTTCCCTGGTGTGAGCTCTTTTAGGAGCCACTTCGTTTCAATGGAGTCGCCAGATAGAAAATGTACAACCTGATATCATCTACTTCTTGTCTATCATCAAGAACTAGATCTATGTCGTCTCCCAGAGAAGCTGAGCTTCGATCTCCTCTCCCCGGCAACGACGCCAATTTGTTATCACTCCAGGGAACTCTCCTAGGCTGTAAGTCGGAGATGCCTGGTAACTACTCTTTTTGGAAATATTTTCTTAATATTTGATGTGTTTTGGTGGATCAAGATGAATACCTAAGAACTGGACTGTGTATTCAAGACTGTCTAGGAATATAAAATCTCACAAGGCCTTCTAGTCATGCAATCAGACAAGGTTTGATTAAATGGGAGAAAGACTAGCTATTGAACCAGATAATACTCATATAAAACAAGAAGAATGGGTTTAATAACTAAAGAAATATCTTATGATTATCAACTTAATCAATCAACATATGAGATGACAGTCATATACAAATTGAATGAGCCTCAACAATGAAACATTCACTCACAAGATATCAGAGACAGGAAAGAGAAATCTGACAGCACAACTGAGGGAATCTTGAAATCTTTCATAAAATAAGAATAAGTTCTTTTGTTACAGTAACAGCATGGTAGCACTCAAAATCGAACCCCTTTTTCATCTTCTATTCTAATATTTATAGCATCACAAAGTAGTTCTTTGATCCTAAAAACATGGATCAAATCAACTAAAAATAGCAAGTAAAAATCTGTTGCAAAATAAGTGGGATGTTTCCTCAAAATGAGGTCAATCCCAGATCTCTCTCTCTGCTGATTGTTGGTGTAGTGTAGAACAGCCTCCCAAGGCTACATGATTACTTTCAAATAGAGGTTAAGTCGAATTGTAGATGTGGCTAGGTGTCCTTCTTTCTGTCTTGATTAAAAATGTCCATAACCTTTGCAATAACTTCTTTCTCCATAATATGCCAAAAATACTGCTCGGCTGGACCTGATAATTCATGAGACATTCATTGGAAAAGATCCCGAATCATTTCATATCAAAAATCCTTGACCTGTGTAAAAACGCGTTCAATTCTGGACACACAGGCTTTCCGTGGTTGCCTGAGAAGATTTCTGGGTGAGTTATCCACCGAAAGCGCCTCTTTTCAGTTGTTAATGAGCACACGGTGGGCTCGCCTAAACCACCGAAAGTCAATCTTTGAAGAGTTTCAAAATTGTAAAAATGACTGTCCTGAATCCTCTTTTAGCACTTCAAACCTTCTTAGATACTGTAGTCCTGATTCGAGCAGACCTACGAACCTTTGCTGACTGTGCAGGGGAATCTGTTACATATATTATAGTTGTGGCTAAATTAGCCAAAGTATCCAAACCAGTTTGTTTTTCTTCAGGTGCTTCAAACTCCTTTAGCTTGAGCCTCAGAATCCCGAGCTGCCTGTATAATTTCATATTCTCTCTAATCAACTCTCTGCTTCTATCTTTGATTTTATCATGTTTTTGTTTAAGAGTTTGATTCTCTTTGAATAGTTCAACATTTCTCTCTGTGAGGTCTGTGTTTGCTTTCTTGATTACCCTCTCCAGGACCTCCATCTCATAGATCTCTCGTAGCAGCATGTTGATTTTCATTGTCTTACCTTTCTTAGATCTGCTTGAGGAAGCTTCTGCTTCCGATTGCCCGTGTGTCTCTAGAGGCTTTGATGGAGGTATATTTATCTTCAGTTTTGCATCCTGTTTGATCTGCAAATTGTCCTGTGTTTTTTCCATCCCTTGCTCTGAATCAGAGTCACTATAAGGTGGGTTGAGGGGGTTTTTTCCTGAGACAGGGTTTCTATCTTCAAACTTTAATTTCTTCTTAATTCCTCCCTCCTTGCTGGGTGATGTTTTAATAGAATCTCTGGGCATTGAAATTCCTTTCCTCCTCCTGTGACTACTCTTGGGAGTAGGATCTTGTCTGCATCTAGACTTCTTTGCTTTTATCTCTGGAGGCCTTTCTCTCTGAAACTCATTCCAGAACAAGAAGAAACCCCATTCTATTTGTTTTCTCTGAAGAGCTTCTTTCACAAGGAGGGTAATCAGCTCCTGATGTGATATTCTGCTTACAACTTTAGTAGGCTGAGCTTTTACCTGTTTTGCCATCTTAGTCAGAGTTCTATGAAAGAAATAAGGTATGTTTAAGTGTTCTCTTCCTGTGAAGTGGTTCAATAGTTTAAAATGGTAGTACATCACCCTATTATAGCACCCCTCACAGGTGATGTATACCAAAATTTCCCTCAGCAAGGTCTGCCACTTCGATTCAAGATAGGACATAGGAATATCCTTCTTCCAAGTTAATTTTTTATGCACTGGCAACAAATATGATCTGAATTCAACATTTGATGGTGAAGAGGTTTTAAACCAGCAATCCCCTGTTCTGGATAACCCTGTATATTCGGCAATAGATTCTTCATCTATAATGAACTCCTCCCTGTCTATTCTAGCAATCCTTCCATCGTATGAGAGGGAAAATGCTTCAGCAACTTGTTGGTGAAATGTTGTCAATTTTTCACAATATGTGAAAACTCCAACCTGTTTAAAACACTCTGCAACTTCTGGATGATCTTCAAAATACCACATGCCATCTACTTCGAATCTCAAAGAAAGACTTACTTTTGACATGGCTCAATGCTAACTGTGTCTGAAACTGTGGGCGACAAGGTGTTTGGGAAACAACGGTTCTGGGAACTAGGGATATAGTCGATATCACTTACGAACAAACGGTGAAATCGTTTGACAGAGCATAGGATTGATAAATTCACTAAAATACCGACCCACATTCAAATGACAGTCTGACTGGAGAAAGCCGAAACTTCAAATTTTCGGGGGCAATTGTATTTATGAAATTTGAAAGGAAATAGTTTCCAGTCTTACCTGATGACCGATCAGATTTCCTTGACTCGAGATGCTGGCTGAACTCGGAGACACCTTGCCAATCGCCCAAGAAAGCGGGATCAGGATTTTGAAAATATGCTTTACTGATAAGATCGCTGACTTGTGATTATCTTCAACGATATTCGGGATTCATTGTAACTCGTTGAGTTTACAGATGTAGGAAAGACCTGGTAATGATGACTGGTGTACTTACCACTGAAATGCAGGGAACCTCGTACCATCATACCTGTCAATAACTGCTCTGCGTGGATTTGAAATGATTAATGCAATGGATAATACGCAGGTGCTTCGAACCTTTCGGATGAACACCACGAATGAGCATCATCTCCCACAATGCGAGATTTTGGCGGTTGTATTCCTCATCATTGCAACGATTTTTGACATCTGGCTCGTGCGAAAGCATGAGTTTTCTTTTTGCCCGTTCAAGCACTTTCGGTGGTTGCATGCCTTCTGCCTTGACCCCTTATCTGCCGAAAATGAATACTTTCGGTGGTTAATGAGCATGCTGGAGGCTCGCCTAAACCACCGAAACCTGATATTTTTCCATTTTCTTGACCGAACCAAAATCAACATTGTTTTTGATCTTATTTTGGAATGACAGATTCTCTAACCTATCTATAGAAATTTTGAAATCAAATTTAGAACTCAACCTATCATCTAAAAATCAAATAAAATCCACTGATTTATTTGAGGAGTTAACAGAGTCTACCAAAATGATCATGCCGATGCAGTCTTTGGTTGATCCCAGTCTTCTCTTGGGGAGTGATGTGTCTACCAAGTATGTTTTTATCATTTCGAGTTCAATACTTTCAAAAGAAGGGGGAATTCCACTCGTTCCGAGCACACCCCCTCCAAGCCCTAGGATGGTTTCCTTTGATTGGAATGATCTTGTTGAGCCTCATCTTCCTTCTTCTTCACCTTTTCAAATAAGAGTTGAATTTAATTCGACAAACATTTATCGTTGTATTGTGGATGAAGGAGCCTCTGCAAGTATTTTATCCTTCTCGGTTCGAAAAGTCTTGGGATCTCCAGAGCTTGTGTCTGCTTCGCATGAGCTGTTGGATTTTGAAAGACATCCTAGTGAATATTTGGGGGTTCTTCCTCAGTTACCTATCTCGTTAGGTGGGAAGACTGTCCTTGTTGATGTTATAGTGGTGCAAGGCTCGTTAGATTTCATTATGCTTCTTGGGCATGATTATGTATAAGCTATGAACATTGTGGTGTCTACGCTCTTTCGGGTGATGCATTTCCCTCACAATGGAAGAATTGTCACTATCGACCAACTGGCATCTGATAATCACCATCCTAATTCAGTGTTATTTCAGACTACCCCTTTACATGTTCCTAGTGTTCGTGTATACTCTACCTTGCTACGGGTTAATTATGTGGCATCTTATCCTTGGTGTTCAATTACCTCTGAGCAGGAACCTATTCAATCATGTTTTCCTTCTCAAGACTTGGTCTCAACAATTGATTCTTTGGTTTATCCAATGGGCGCATGGGAGCCCTTACTTCCCCCTCTTGGTCCAAGTGATATTGAATCTCCTTTTGAGTCTGATATCATTGTTGGTAGATCCTCAAGCCCTCATGCTTGTGATTATTTGTTGATAGACTCTACCAGTCCTGGCCAAAGCCTCCATCGTCATATGGAATATGGTCAGTTTACTTCACCCTTTGAGACTGTCGACCCTCACTTGTGTGATTTCTCAGATTTTGAATTGCCTTCAGATGAGTCTATCCTTGAAGCCATGACTATGGATTCTATACTGTGGGAGGACTTGCACTGTGGTTTGTGTTTTCTTCCCTTTTGGGAGACTTTCCAAGATGACTATCGAAGAGACTCCTGGTCTGAGCCTAAACAGTGGGCTCTACCTAAACCAGTTTCATACATGAGTCGTAGCCCCCACGGGTCTTCTTTTAAGCCCTTTTCAGACCCTTTAAACATGAAGAGATAGTCGAGCGATCTTGTTTCCCTTCACGCTCGTTAAACTGAAATTTGAAGGCACGTCTTTCCAACGATAGTTTACCCTTTATTCGATATGGATGGTCAACTGTATGAACAAAGGTATACTTTAGGATCTTTGATTCCCTAGAAGAGTATTCTCAGGTATAATTTTAACCCTTTTTTGGGCCTAAGGAACTAAATTTATGAAAAAGGGAACCCCCACGGAGTCAATAGTTAAGCTCTTTTCAAACTCCCTAAAATTTAAAAGATCGTTGAGTGACCTTATTCCTTAACACTCATTAAAATGGTCTAGAAGAACATTCCTGACGAAGTCCATAGTTAAGATTTTTTCAGACTCCTTAAATATGAAAAAATTGTCGAGTGATCTTGTCTTTATCACACTCGTTAAAATGGTTTTGATTAGACGTCTTTTCAGAGATAATTTACCCCTTTTTCGAACCGACTAGACTACCTTCGAAAAAGCTACCCCAGCGGAGTCTCCTTTTATGCTTTTTCACACTCTCTAAATATGAAAAACCGTTGAGCTTACCTTCTCTAGGATCATTAAAATCACATCGAATGATGTTACCATTGTGTCTTATTAATCACATTTGCATACTTGCGTCTTTGGCCTAATGTCGACTCCATTTTTCCCTCAACTGACCCATCTGATGTATGCCTTATACGCAATCCCTGTAGCACTTTGCCTCCGTGTTTTGACACCTTGGCCCATGGAGGATTTTTCCCGAGTGTCATTTTTCTACATATATCCCTTTTCTCTTAGCATCCATGTGTTCCTTGTGCTTGGAACTAATATGTCTGCAACACCCAATCCTCCTTTGTAACATAGCATTCTTTTATTCTTTTTCAAAGCTTTCCAAAATTATTGAAAAAGATAAAAAAATCAAATATACCCCAAAAACAGGAAGGGAAAAGTATTTTCTTTTTGTTGGCAGCACAATGAGTCGCCCTTGGACAAAGCACATCCTTTCATTTTTTCATCAAACATTGGGATTTAACTTGACCTTAGGAAGTTGTTCTCTCTACATAGAGTTGTGTCCTCCTCCGTTTGGTTATTCTTCCAAAAATTTGGAGAGTTTGCGTTGCCTCCTGCGTCGTAAACTTATGTCAAATACCATGTTGCTTGAGTCTCATATTTTTTCGTGCTATTGTCCAAGGGAATTTTTTACCAAGATTGAGTCAGCCCCTCTTCAGTTTGTCTCTTTCCCTCGTGCCCGACCATCCCTAAAGTCCAATCAAGTCTTTGTTTGAAATCAATGAAGCCCTCAGCGTGATCACCAATATCCTCTAGTCCGTTCCTGACAAGTCGTCGAAGACCTCTGGGTAGTGAAGTTGTACACGCATATTACACTCCTACCCAAGTTGTGAAGATTTTGAAGTTGTTGCTTGAGCTTTGAAGGCCCCATCTCCAGCCATCAGGCCTTATTCTCTTATTGAAGATGGATATTATACATGTATATATTTTTTATTTCGAGATATAGATCCATTGTGTATTGCTCGCGGCTACACTTTATATAGTTATATGACATGGATCTCTAGTGTATTTGATTGGAAGCTATGATTTTATTTCATTCCGAGCATGGGTATTCCCTCCTCGGTGAGACAATTGTTATTTTGCATATGGCACCTCCCGAACTCTGGTCCCTAGGCTCACTTGTTTCATACGTTGGTAGAGATTGATAATGTATTTAGGCCATCAGATGCTCTTCTGACCTCATACATTAGGGGACATCTGTTATAACCCTAATTTTCACCAGACATGCATACCTGGCATCAAGCCATCTCATTTTCCATTTTTTCCAAGCCACTATTGAACATCCCTTCTTAAAAACACCATTTTTTAAAGCACATGCACCTTGCTCCACTACTGCATGCGTGTATATGCTAGATGACCCACTGCAACCCACGTATACCTACAAAAGAATGAAAAATGGAAAGTTGCAGATGAAACTCACAGTTTTGGGTAAGTTACCTAAACCATTTGACCACCCATAACCGGTCACTCAACCAAATACCTAGCCCTTTCTAGCCTATAAAATAAGGGGTAGGGGTCCCACTTGAAGGAGGAAAATAATTGTAAAGAAACTCTACCTGATTTCGCATTCCCTTTGTCCCAACCTTTTGCAACTAGTGTGTTAAGAGAAGCATATACAAAAGCAGTTGGAGCACAGTTGAAGAGGAGCCTAGGACTAGATTTGAGGAGCAGTGGTCAATCTCACTATTGTAAGTTACTCTTGTGAGATTAATAAAAAGAAGTACTTTTCCCATCCCACCATATGAGGTTTTCAATGTTTAAATTTGATTATATTTTGATAGAATCTCTAACCCATTAGTTCATAGATGATATGCATGTGGAGTTCTTTGTTTGTCTTTTTATGGATGCAGGTCAGTGTTGGGAGGAGATTTGCAATAAAGGAGCGACCAAATGTTAAAGGATCAACATCAAACACGGAAACTAAGGTACAATAACTTGATCTTTTTAACCTTGTATTTGCATATGAATAATGGGGTTTATGATTGGGATGTTGGTAAGAAGTAGGAGACTTTAGGTCATTTTCTACATGCATTACAGAACCCTTAATGCTAGTCCGTAGGGGGATTTCCCACCCACAACACTTTGTACCTCTTGGTGAAACCCTCCTAGAATCATATTTTGTTCCATGATCATTAGTTGACTTAGCCTTTATTGTATTGTGCCTCGCTCTGTCATGTTTGTCATTGTTTCTACATGCAGACTAGGTACCAAAAAATCTAATGGCACCACTACTTCTTGTCCATAAACCAACTTGAATCTACCCTTTCAATTGTTTGCATGTGGTCTTGTATGCCCAAAGTACTACTGGTATCTTCAAGTCCTAATCGTCCCTATTAACATTGTAGATCTTTGTCAGTGCATTTATTAGGATCTTATTAAAGTCTTCCACTGTTCCATTTTCTTGAGGATGATATAATGTACTCTTTTGATGATAAACTTCAAACTCCTCAGTCATAGCCTTAATAGAGTTGTTAATGAAGTGAGTGCCTTGGTCACTCATCAAAATCCTTGGGCATCCAAATCTAGTGATCACTTGCTCAAACAAAAAGTGTATTACTATCTCTACACTGCAATATTTTACTGGTGTTGCTTCTGCCCATCTTTTTAAGTAAGCTGTCACAGTAATGATATACCTCGCTCCTAACCTTTTTGTTGGTGGGTTAATTGGTCCGAAAAAATCTATTTCCTATTTTTCGAATACCTATAATATTACGTGTGTTCTCAGGGGTATCTCATCCTGTTTATTCGGTTTACCGACCCTATGACATACATCACATCTCTGGCAGTAGTCCTTTGAGTCTCTATTAACAGTCGGCCACCATAGTCCTGTGTGCAATACCACATGCACGGTAACTTTTCCTTCATAATTCCGTCTTGTTATTCCCTCATGGGCTTCTGTTAACATCCTAGGTCTTTCATGTTCTAGTACACATATTCTCAAGATGTTGTCTGCACCCATATTTTATAAGTGTCATGCAATCAATTGATAGTCTGTAGCCCTTAATACCATATTTTTCTTCTACGTAGTGTTGAATTCTTGTGGCCCAATCCATGTACTCAAGTATTGAATGATGTATGTGAAATATTCATTAGCTACTTTGACGAAAATAACTGTGCATCAGGAAAGTTGTCCTCTAGATTCGTAGGTTTCCCTCCATTAGGTTTCTTGACAGTTGATTAGGTCCTGCATTAAATTTTCCTGGTTTGAATATCACTTCAAATTCAAATTCCTGGAACAAAAATAACCATCTACAAATTCTCCCCCCCAACACTGGCTCGTTGACGAGGTATTTGAGAGTTGAATGGTCTGTAAACATCTTGAACTATTTTCCCAATAAGTAATGTATGAACTTCAGAAGCACATAGACCATATCTAATCCTTCTCTCTCTGTGTTATTGTAATTCTTCTCCGATTCTGACAGTTTTCTTCTAGAAAATGTTATAGGATGGTCCAATTCTTTTGCTTCTGGCTGCACCAGAATAACTCCAAGATCTATGGTTTATGCATCTACATACACATGGAATGTCTTTTCTCAATCTGGGAATACTAGTATTGGTGTGGTTACCATATTCTCTTTCAAGGTGTCCAATCCTCGCTGACAGTCCTCATTACACTTAAACTTGTTGTCTTTTCTTAACAATTTCTCCACTCGTGCAGTGATCTACACATATCCTTTTATGAATTTTTGGTAGTATCCTGTGTGTCCCAATGCTGCTTTTAACTGACGAACTGATTTTGGTGGTGGTATATTAACAATTACTGCAATCTTGGTAGGATCTGCTAGCAAGCCTTGTTTTCACACTATATGGTCCAATAGTATCCCAAAGGATGTTCTGAAGATGCACTTCTTGATGTTTAACAATATATAAAACTTCGTGCATCTTTCTAACATCATCCTCAACACCTCTACATGGTCTTTCAACAAACTATAGATTGTCCAATCATCCAGATATACCTCTAGAAACTCGTGGAAGAATTCTTTGAATGCAGCTATGACTACTCTGGAAAATAGTGTTGGTGCAGTCTTTAGTCCAAAAGGCATGACTGTGTACTAGTAGGATCCTCATTCTATGGAAAAAGTGGTCTTGTATCTTTCTTACGGGGCTATCTTGATCTAATGGTAGCCTGATAATCTGTTAGTGAATGAGTAAGCTTCATGACCTCATTCATTCTCCAACACCTCATTGGTGAAAGCAGTAGGGAATGGGTCATGTAGGCATGCATCATTCAATTTCCTCAGGTCAACACATATCCTTATCCCTCCCTGCTTTTTCTCCTAAAAAACCATAGGGCTTACCCATTCAGATTCTTCTATAGGTTCTATGATTCCATCTTCCAACATCCTATCAATTTCTGCCTTCACTTTTTTTTTTATATATTGGGCTTAGTCTATAGGGTCTCTGTCTTATCGGTCTTGCCTCAGATCTGAGAGGTATCTTCATTTCACCTAGATCTCCTACAATGCCTTTCATCTCTATGAACATTGTTGGGAATAGGTCATTGTACTCGCACAATAACTCAGTTAATCTTTCCACTGCTTTCTCATCCCAA
This sequence comes from Picea mariana, assembly GCA_032191745.1. Lineage (NCBI taxonomy): Eukaryota > Viridiplantae > Streptophyta > Pinopsida > Pinales > Pinaceae > Picea > Picea mariana. Next base: position 162,047 of record JASDQU010012197.1, read on the forward strand.
TAGTCTCCAATGCTGGACATTTTGGGATTCTCAACTGTACCAATGTTGAATTTCGTCACCTTGATTGGCACAGAAAATACCTCTGATTCAAGAGGTGGAAATTCTACTTCTCTTTCACCTTCAACTTCCGCAATCTAAATGTTTTGTGGGTCATCTTCATCTGGTGCTTCTTCCTGCACATGGTAGCATGACAATAGTTATTTTATTATATGTATGTTCTGTTGTTGTTCTTCTGTCATGAGTTCAACTTCCAGTTATTTAATGAATATCACCCCTCTGATTTTTTTAAGTGTTGAGTCTATGTTGGGGTTCTCATGCTCAAATGAGAAAGTGACTGTAAATTTCTGTTGTAATACTGTCTAGTTTGTAGTTCCTCTATGCAATTCCTGGTCCGTATACCAGTTTCTTGGAATCCCTTCTAATGTGTGAAAAAAATGATGAGGTCATTCCTCTGGTGGTGTCATCCTCCATAGCGTTCTGCACATCTCCAAGTGTTCTACTGATGCCCCATCTCCTTCATATCTATGCAGTTGGTTGGTTCCCTATTTGGTGCCAAATCTAATGCATAGTAACTGCTTACATTGGTACCAATCCTTGACTGTTTCTTTGTGTGCACCCCACCATCTAGCAGGTGTTGCCTTGAGTGCTATATCCAAGGCTAAGAGCCTATGATTTTCTAACACTTCATCTTCGTATCGTGTCAATAATTCTTCTAAGTCATTCACCCCATGGAAGCTGGGAGGTTCCCTTATCTTCGTACCTACCCATCTTATTGTGTGGTCTATTCTTGCACATCTTCTTGTGGAGATTTCGTGTAACCTCTGCTACCAATTCTCTAGGCCCGTATCTGAGTCTGATGTGCATGAGGTGATGCTTCTCCAACTAAGAACCCCATCTGTAGTTGGTTTCACATAATCTTCTTCTTGCGTGGTTGTTCTGTACAACTGTTTAATTTCCTCCAAGTCTAAGCAAGTAGGTTCTACAAACCTTTCCCCTTCTGATGGATCCAATGGCACAATGACTATGTATTCTCCTGACTCAAATGTCATATTCCTCATCTTTAATTTGATTATGGACTAATTGTAAAACGCCCAATCCAAGCCAAGTAATGTTGGATAAGGTTTTGTGCCATCCACTATCTCTATTACTTCGAAATCATGTTTAGTGCACACTCCATCCATATCTACTGTCACCCATTTTAGTCTTCCAATTGGTAGAACTCTATGTTGGTTTGCTAGTTTCAGCTGAACAGGTGAATAGACTAATGTGGGTTCTCCCATACATTTCCATGTCTTCTTGGGTGTTACATTTACTTCAGATCCTAAATCCAATATAATATCTCCGATGTTGAAATCTCCAATGTTGGCATTCAGTACAAATTCTCTTCTTTTTCTCCTCCTTGTATGCAGATGATTAACTGTTTTCTGTTCTAGCTTTCCTTCTGGCTCTATGCTACATCTTTCTAGAATATTTTGTAACATTTTAACACATGATGGATCGTTTAGTATTTTAACACGGGATTGCAAAAAAACTGAATTGTACTTACTTTTCCTAGGGGTTGTGCTTCTTTGGTGTGATCTAGTTATGGAGGCATCCCGTATGTTGGTACTTCCTTATTATGCTACGTAGTTGATGTCGATACAATGTCTGGCTTCATGAATTCTTGTCTGGACTACTTGAATATCTCCTTTTCTTTCTGCACATCAAACTGCTTCTTTGGTTCGACATTCTTATTCACCCATTGGTGTTGTGCTAGATCTTGTATTACTACGTCGTTTCCTGTCTTAGATCCTCCACGCGTAACTATTTTTATGTTTCTTCCTTCATCCTTTTCTTCCACCAAAATCCATTGAACATTCTGGTCATTCTGATTTCTCTTTTCCTAGATCTTCCCTAATAGTGTAGGGCATTCTTCCGTGTCGTGATCTAATGAGTGACAATACATACACGTCGCAGGTGGAGGTGGAAATTCTCTTGCATATTGTCTTGGTTGTTGACAGTTGTGGCATATCACTGGTCCTCTTCCTCTTCCAAATCCTTCTCTTCCTATTCCTCCACCTCTATAGCCAACTCGATCTCCTTGTGGTGCATTATATTGGGGTGCCTGGTTATATTGCACAAGATTATAGTGTGGTTGCACGGTATTTTACTACAGCTGCGCAGTGTTATATTGTTGTTGCACAGTGTTATACTATTGTTACACAATGTTACAAGTCTAATACTTGGTTAAACTATGGTCCGACTTGCCCGGTCATCATTTCTCCCTGCACTCTATAAGCATCTGATGTTCTTTCCCTCATCAGGTCCATGGTCCTACAATATTTGTCATCATGGCCTACTGACTTGAAAAAGTTGCAATATGAACTCTTAGGTACTGTTTGGTACTTATGCATCATTTCATAGTGATATAGATCATGTCCATGTTTCTTACAAATCTCACACCATAGTCCTCCAGTTGGCAACGGGTTTGGCATTCATGTTGACATTTGTCCTTACCTTTTTTTCTAGTTGAGTTGGAATGTTAAGTTATTTAGATCCTCCTTCAGCTCCTCTATGGCTAGATCTGTCTTCTGATATTGATTCTCTTCCATTTGTAGGGATTCTTGTAGAGCCTCTGCTTGTGTTCGAAACTTCTATTGTCACAAAAGGGTATTCCAAGTGTGGTAGTTGTGAATTGATGAACATATGCCTATGTTACATATCTGTCATGACATACTTTAGATTTCCCTTCAATCATTTGAATCTCTGTTCAATCTCCCATACATATTCTCTTAGTTTCTGTCTAATATCTATCATCTCATTCATGTATTGATCCTCTAAACTAGGCTTCTAGAATTTGTTCATCAATAGATTTTTGATATCTCCAATCGTTCTAGTTGTCCCTAGTGGACTGTTTGAAGCTAAACTCATGTACCAATCCAGTGTGTGAACTCTTAGCATGATAGCTAACTGCGTAAGTTTAGTATCCTCATCTGTGATCTGTTTCGCTTCCCAGATATTTTCACAAATAAACAAGTGCTTCTCAGGGTCCTCCAACGCCTCTCCTTTGAAATATGGTAATCTGATGGTGGGATCATGTCCTTCCATCCTAAATGATAAACTAATAACTCTGCATGGTGTATATACTTGACTAATGCTTCCTGAACTAGCTCCCCCAATTGTTTTTCCTTGTGTAGATGTACTTCCTGCTGTCTTCATTTTCCTGAAATTTGGTTGTCTAAATGGTGGTGTTCTTCTTGGCATATTAATCGCACATGGGTTTATGGGTTCCACACTGACACTGATATGTATAGGAGTGTTGCCTTTTATTCTTACTCGTGGACCTCTTTTCTTCCTCTCATATGTCATGTGCATGATTTCCTCAATCTTCTCCACAACCCGAAGATCCTCTACCTCTTCTTCATCACTTTCCAAGCCCTCCCTCATGGCTACGACTCTCTTCTTGGTTTTCATCTTATATTGGTAGGGTACTCCACTGCACGTTCTTCCAGTTGTTTCCACGATCCCCTTGATCTGGTCTTCGTCCATCATGATTGGTTCCAAGGCCTCCTCCTTCTTACCTTTATCCATTTCCCCTTCCATTTCTTCTTCTCTTGTCAATGTGTCCCCCCTTCCCCCATGCACGCAGGGAAGTTTAGTTGACTAACGCCATTGTCATTACACCTTTGTTATATAGTACTATATTAATATAATTATATAATGATCTGATATACCTACCTCTATGTCCTTTTAAAAAATCTTTCTCTGCCGCACTATAATACTTTGTTGTATCTACTACAAATTCTGTGATAAATCTTGCAACAATGTTGTCTAACCAGAACTCTATTGCACCTGTAAATTTATTATCAACTTGTTGTAACTGCACGATATCTATAGGATTCCACTCTATCTATTTGATCCGATTTGTAGGATGGTTGTCTTTCAACCTTTTTATCCACTCCTTCAATACATGCGGGAAATCACAGAAAAGTACTTCATGCAAGTCGTTGAATACGTACTTGTCCAGATATTTGCGTGGTGTCAACTTCAAGTTTTTGGTATCTTTCTGTGCAAACTCCAGCTCCTTTGTTTTCAACCATATCTCTATCTTTGACTTCGTTGGATTCCACGGTCTCAACATCCCCTTTTATATTCTCATTCTCTCAACATCTCGTCGTCCGATCTGGCATTCTTTTGATGCGTCTTCTGCAAATCTCATATACTAAATCCCATCCTGTTCCAACCAACCGACAACATAACCAATTGTTGGATTTCTATTCTTCTACTTAGGATTCCTTATTGGTTATCCCGGTCCTACCTTACTATCATATATTGACCCCAATTCATATTTAATAAGCTCCCAACAAAATCCCTCTAAAATTATCGGCCCCTCTGGTAGACCGGAAGGCAACGCAACACATAGAGTGCACTACGAAGTCTCACCCGAGATAGCTCTATAGGTGGATGCAATAATCAGGTGTTTGAAACCTGGGAATGAGTGGAGATATGCCGTTGTATCTTATAATCTTTATTTATTCAATTTAACATCTGATTATAGCAATCATTCTATTCATGCATGTGAAATACCATATCTAACTAGTTAATTCATTCATCTAACATTCACCACTTAACAACAATAAAGACGCATACATTCATTCATGCAACATGGTTGTTGTTGTGGTTCACCCCCTCCTAGGCTACATCCACAAAGATATGGCTCTCAATCTCTTTATTATGGTTCAATAATATGTCACGCCATGCGTGTTTACAATCTTAGATCTTACTATCTTCAACAGGCTCCTCGATCCCTATGAGGCTGACTAGATCACACCCGGCTCCTTGGCCTGTGATCTAACCCTCGAGATCGAGTCATTCACTGCTTCCCTAGCTAACCAACTTACTGAGTAGTACAATTCTTACAACTCTCTGCCATCCATCCTCTTCTCTCGTCCTCTCTATCTTTTTCCTCCCTCTCCTCTCTCTCTAAGTACTACCTATTTATATTCTTGGCTCATTAGTCATTACAATACATTGAAAAAACCCTAACCCTAGCATCGTTAGGTATTCCTTGCATACACACCTCACCTACTTCCATCACACGTGTTTCTTTTCCTTCCAGCTGTCCTTTTTTTCTTTCATGCTTCTTTTCCCAAAAATAGCCTTTTCCCCTGACTAGGTCTATGTCCAAAAAAAGCCCAGATAAACCTATTGGAAGAAAATGGAAATATTGAGATCATTGATTTAGTTGATGGACCCTTACCCAAAGGTATCTTCACCTTAGAGAATATTTTTGATCGAAATGACATGTATAAGGGAAAGTCGTCGAGAAAAATCGATGACGAGCTTTTGAATTCAATATTGGGACCAAGGAATCCCTAAAGATGATCAAGTTTGGAAAGGGAACAATGTCTGATGAAAGAGAGAATTTTATTTCCCTCATAAGAGAATTTAAGGATGCCTTCACTTGGTCTTACGAATATCTGAAGGTTTATCGAGAAGATGTCATACAACACGTTATTCCCCTTATAGATGGCATGAAACCATTCATACATAAGCTCAGGAAGATGAACCCAAAGGTTTCCCCACAGGTCCAAAAGGAGTTGAAAAATATGGTTGAGGTAGGAATAATTGAGCTTATCAGGTATTTGTCTTGGGTGTCTAATCCGGTCATTGTATGGAAAAAGACTAGTGAGACTAAGATATACATTGATTTCATAAATTTAAACCAGGCTTCACTTAAGGACAAATATCGTCTACCAAACATGGAGTGTCTTTTGCAAAGGGTCACTGGAGTGGAAATGACGTCCATTCTTGATGGTTTCTCAAGATATAATCAGATGTTGGTGAAGAAGGATGAGAAACTAAAAACTGCTTTCACCACCCCTTGGGGAACTTATAAATATTTGAGAATGTCCTTTGGACTAACCAATGCAGGGGACACTTTCCAACACGCCCTAGATTATGATTTTAGGGATCTAATTAGGAAAATTATAGAGATCTACCAGGATGATCTGACTATTATTTCCAAAAAGAGGGAACAATGCATCCAACACTTAAGAATTATGTTTTAGAGATGTAGGCAGTATGGAATTTCTCTCAACCCTAAGAAATAAGTTTTTGGTGTTGACAAAGGAAAGTTGCTAGGTAATATCATTTCTAAAGACGGAATCAAAATAGACCCTATCATGGTTGAATCCATCAAGAAGATCCCTTTCCCAAAATACAAGAAATCCTTGCAATATTTCTTTGGCCAAATTAGCTTCGTAAGGAGGTTCATTCCAAACTTTGTCGAGATTGTTAAACCCCTTAACATATTGTTAAAAAGGGATTCTTGTTTCGAATGGAACAATGAAGGTAAATTATCCTTCCATCATATCAAGGAAGCAATAACTGTTGCACCAGTCTTGGTTAGTACAAATTTTTCTAAGGACTTCATCATTTTCTCTTTCACTTCAAAGGACACCATTGTAGGAGTTTTGTTACAGAAAAATGATCAAAGGGATGAATAACCAATTTCTTTCATGAGAAATAATCTTAGAGACTTAGAGTTGAATTATACAGAAGAAAAAAATATTATGTTGTGGTCAAGTCTCTCAAACATTTTCTAACTTATGTGGGGTACAACAAGATAAAAGCCTTCGCCCCCTACCTCACTGTAAAGGATGTTTTATCACAACTAGATTTCCTTGGATCAAGGGGAAAGTGGGTTTCATAAATACAGGAATACAATATGGAGATCAAACTATCCAAGATAATTAAAGGGAAAGGAATGAACAAAATGATGACAAAAATCAATCAAGAGGCCATTGAGGTAGGAGAGAAGGAGCAAATCAACATTATCATAAGAGAAATCTAGAACAATGAGTGGTATTCGAATGCCATTTATTACTTGAATAGCCTCACTTTCCTCGATCATTTGGTATAACATAAAAGGATATCCCTAAGTCTCATAACTATGAAGTAATGCCTAACAAAGGATGGTCTCGAGTGGAGAAACCATGATGGGGTGATCCTTAGGTGTGTGAATAAAGAAGAATTTGACAAGTTGATGGCCGACCTTCATTCAGGGAATTGTGGAGTCCATTTTGCAGCATGCACCACTGCCCATAAGAATTTAAGGGTCGGGTATTATTGGCCCACTATTTTCTCTGACACACATCGATACATCAGATCTTGTCAACTGTGTCAATTCTTTATCGACAAGCAATTCCTTCCTTTCCTTCTCCTTAAGCTAGTTGACATAGAAGCACCCTTTCAACAATGGGGATTGGATTTCATTGGTGAGTTAAAGTACAAATCTATTAATGGGTATCGATGGATTTTTGGGTGGAAGCTGTCCCAAAAAATAAAGAAATAGAAGAGGTTGTGATGAAGTTCCTCGAGGATAATATTATCACTAGATTCGATGTTCTTGCCAAAATAACCACAGATAATGCCAAAGATTTTAGCTCAATGGCGCTCAATGATTTTTTCTTTAAATATGTGTTCGTTCTATCTCACTCCTCGAATTATTACCCTCAAGGAATGAATTAGAAAAATGCAGCAACAAAAACATCATGAATATTATGAAGAACATTGTTGGGGAAAACAAGAAAAGTTGGGAAAACATCCCAACAACTTTTTAAAGATAA
>JASDQU010012197.1:177119-188230 GCA_032191745.1 Picea mariana
TTCTGCAAGAGTCTGAGCTAGCAGGGATTCTGGTCTTCCATACCAGTACTCCCTGCTTTCTTTGCTTGGATGTTTTTTGTTTTTTGGGAAGCTACAGAGCCATACACAGCCTGTATAAGGTCTGCACGTGTATACACGCTCCCTGACTTCACCCAGCCCGCGTACATATGCTGGTTGTTGAAGGATCAATAACGTGTCTGAGTCCAGAAAAATTTCTTTTTGAAGAGAGGCAGTCATCCTCTTCCCTGTCAGAAGTGATCCTTCTCAAGGGTTTTATGGATCTAGTTCCGGGTCTGTGTTGTTGCAGTCTGTAGCCTAGGTATAACCTCATATTATCTTTGCTTTCTCAATTTTCCTTGCATCTTTTTCTGTCAAGAGTAAGTTTTTGTACCTTTAAGGGGTTATGGTTTTCAATACCAGTACTCCCTGCCTGAGATTAGCTTCTTGTCTTTCTTATTTTGAGGAGAAATAGAGGCACACATGGCCTGTAGTGCGCCTGAATGTGTGAATACACATCCTGTCTTTTGGAAGCCCTAGTGCATACGTTGGCTATTGAAGTCATAGTCACGTGTCTATCTAGAAAATTTTGAGGAGGCAATCATCCTATTCCCTGTCAAGATTCACTTCCCAGGTTTTTTCTTGTTTCATTATGGTCTCTGTCACCATAGTTTTAGCCTAGTTTCGATTCCAGCATAGATTTATTTTTCATTGAAAGTTTTCCTCTTTTTTCTTTGCTAGGTTTTTCGGTGAGATAGTGAGTTAGTCCGATCTACCTTTTTGGTTGTCAGTAACTCCCTGCAGTCTATGGTTGGCCAGAAGTCCTTTTTGGACTTGTCTTATATTTATTTGTTTTTACCTTTTTTCTTCAGAAAAGAAGAATACATACAGTTCTAAATTTTCTTGTTTTTGAAGTATAATAAAAAAAAGAGAAGCTAGATTTTTTCTTTGTTTAAGTAGTTGGTTTTTTGCATTAATCATCAGGAAAAAAATTGTTTTATTAAGTTCTTGGATGTTGACTTAGGACCATAAGTAGATCATACTTGAGTGAAAGCTTGTTTTGAGTTTTCTGTTAAAATATCTTAGAAAAAAAAAGTTTGAAAAGTTGGTTAAAAAGTTTGAAGTTGCAAATCTTTATTTTTTGAAGAAGTACTTTGTTTTCATACATTGCTTGTTCTTCTCTTTTCATCTCTCAAAAACATCGCCGGTTTCATTTTCATCTCCTATGACTTAAAAAACAACCACTAAAATTAACGATTAATTAAAATCAACTAGACTTTATGTTTGTAGGGTCCATCAACTAGTCTAGGCTAGAGCCTCGATTTAGGATTGGAGAGGAAACTCTTTAAGGTTGCTAAAACAAATATAAGAGTTTGTGCTAGGGAGTGTCAAAAGTCTAGTATTGTGAAAGTTATTCGAGAGCCCCCTCTAACACAGGGGCTAAACACAAGGTTGCGTAAGGAAAGTTAGTGGAGATAACCCCTCCAAAGCTGAACCAAACATAGTGGGGAACGCATATAAAGGGCTTGTCTTGGGATTCTATTGATTACATTTTCCACGGAGCTTCGCGGGTCTCAAATCCGTTCGAGGTCCTCAGTCGTCTTCCGGAACACTTTATTTCGATATGCTTGATAGGTTTCGGGCTTGATACCCTGCTCATTGTGGTCCACCTGACTGTCGACTATACCCGCCTGGTGACTATTTGCGCATTGGCAACCTAGTTGCCTATCTTTCTAGTGACTTACACAGGTGACTGCGGGGGTATACCGCAGTACCTAGGATAGACATCGAGCCATGCTTTGCAGAGTATACCCGAAGGGTGATTCCGTATTCGAGTTTCACTTGCACCGATAAGTTTCTCTAGTGTTGGTTGTTGTAACTATTCTTCCAACTAGCTAGTGACTGCTTGTTTTATCTCATAGGTACTTTTTTCTAGTGCGTCCTGGTTTTCAAATGATTATAGATTTCCCTAGTGTGTCTTTTATATTCTCACACAGTGGAGGATCAGGATTTATGCTAGTCGCGAAGGCTTCTGGGCCTGCCACCGGTTTACCTCGAACCTCCCCCGCCACCGCTAAGGTGAAAATTAGACCAGCAAAGGTCTTTTGAGACAATCGGGTTACAAAAAACTATGCCCAACCCATATTCGAGAGGATAACTTTTGATTCTGGAGGAACCAATCATTTATGACCTTTGAGAAGAAGATCTTGGTCCATATAACCCTCCCATCATGGATCTATCGATGCCCATCGTTGTACAGGTTCTACCTTACAAGTGTTAGGTAGTGTCACAAGAAACAATGGAAGAAAATGCTGCTACTTCTTTAGGGAATACTCATATTTCCTTCACAACTGTCACTACTGGGGGTGTTCCACCTCCTAACCAACCGTCGTCAGTCCGGGCCACTATGGTCTCAACTTCTTCTACCTCCGGCAGTGGTCTTATTCTGTCTATGGCGGCGTCCACTGCTCCGTTTACCCAAAATGTGACAGGCCCTCCATTCTGATACGTGATGCCTGGATTCGGTACGAGTACTGTACTTTCCTCCTCCACTCTATAGACTTTAGGTCTGGGGGTAGGGATTTCCAACACTCCTCTGTAAGTATCTATGTATGACACTTCATCTCCCTTTATCGCTTTCCCTTATGGAGGGGGTCATATACCGCCTTCGTCCCCCTTGCTCGGCGATGTTCCTCAACACCCCGCCGGGCCTAAAGTAAATTTGTCCAGAGAAGGTAGTCAAGAAATCCCTCCTTACAACATGTCGGTTGGTTCGACACCTTTCTCTTTGTTCAACACGTTTGGTAACAACGCTTCCTTGACAGTTGTCATTTCGACCGGGGGCAACCCCGGTTATGGACAACCACATCCTGTACAGGGTACTATTCCTGCACAGGGGGCACACTTAGGAATTCCTACCTCACAAGGACCTTGGAATCCATGGCAGGGACCATTCCCCTTACCAAGGATGTCGATCGGGTGAAACCCCTTCCATACCCAGTGGAACCTCGGGCAAGGCCCAACGCCTAAGCCCGTCATACCAATAGGGGGAAACCCCTCCCAAAATCCTTGGAATGCGACACAAGATCAACCCTTTACGTCCTATTATGGGAACCAACCGATGATGTCTCAACAAGAACACAACCTATACATAGGTCACAACCATGGTTGTTACCAGAGCCTTGGCCAACAACCTAACTTTTCCTGGCAACTTGGTGCCAGTCAAACTCTAGGCTCCTTTTTCCCTAGCTACAATCCACAACCCAAACTATCGTTTCTGGAAACCTTACACTTGCCAGATTTGACAAGGATTTTAAATGACCCCATCTGTCACGATCTAAGTTGACCTCCTATTCCAACCAAGTTTCCTTCTAACATTCCAAAGTTCGAGGCCAAGCCTAATGAAGATCCTAGCGATCATGTGACTACCTTCCACTTATGGTGCTCATCCAACTCGTTAAGAGATGACTCTATTCAATTGTGATTGCTTCAATGCACTCTCATAGGGAGTGCTATGGAATGGTACATCGAGCTCAACCGCTCACGATACTCTTCCTTCGACGAATTGGCAATGGTTTTCTTGAACCATTTCCAATTACCTGTGAGATACGACGCTGTCACTGAATTGCTGGCCAATTTTGAGCAGATAAAAGTGGACCATATCTTAGATCATATCTGAGAATGGAGATGCCAGAAGAGTTTAATAAAAGTGCCAGTCCCACCAACATTTCTGCTAGAGTGGTTCCTTAAGTCTTTGGTACCCCAGTTATCTAAAGACGTTGCAACATTTGAAGTGTTTTCCAAGGAAGACATGATAATGAGAGATCAAAAGATAGAGCTAATTTACTCTTAGTCTGGTTTACTCTATGAGATTTTTCCCGATGCACCGAGGTCAATCCTTGACAAAACCAGACAAAGGTATGGACCACATGCTGATGGAATTATTGGTTCAGCACAAACAAAGCGTGCTGATCCATTGTCAAATCAATTGCAAAAATTGTCGATATAGCAGACAATGACCAGCCAGAACACCGGTTCGGTTGTTCCCCTTACCCAAAAGTCAGATGTACATAATGTGAAAATGAAAAACCCAAAGGTCACCCAACAACCCGACGGAAAGAAGAAACAATGAAAGAAGGGTAAGGGGGATAAGAAACCCACCGATAATGCTGGTAGAGGTGAGACTGAAAATAAGAAGTCGAAGTATCCTTGTAATCGTTGCACGGAAGACCACCCGACCCATCAGTTCCCTCGGATTGCGGAGGCCCAGAAGTTATTGGCACAACAAAATCCTTCTGTGTTAACAAACCTGTTTCCACATGGGAAAAATCTAACTCAAGACTCCTTGAGCACAGAAGGTGGTAGTCAAGGACCCCCTCCATCTTCGAGTAATCCTTCGTCCGCAAATGTGTATATGATGAAAGGTGATGGCTATATATCGACTAGAACACATGATTAAGGAAATCCAGGAACCTATGAGAAGGGTAAAGAAGATGACAAGCCACCTCTTCTTCTCCAGATTGAGAAGACGTTGGGAAAAACAATGACACGCATCCCAAAAGGTGCGTTCAAGAAAGCTTCTCACAATTCAAACACATGGGCTTCCTAGAACTACTTTGTGGTGGAGGATTTATCACAAACCCCTTGTGTGATGTCTGCTTTGGAAGTCCTCTAGATTTTCCCTTCCCAGAGAAAGGCTCTATTAGCTGCCCTAGGATCTACTGAGACTTGTAATACGAGAACGATCATGGTTGATATGATCGACTTAAAATCTCATCTTCCTTACCACGTAGCTTTTCAGATAGTAGTGTCTTACACCACAAAAACTTTTACCTAGAATATTTTCCATACAGTGGTGGATGAGGGTGCCTTGACATGTGTGATGTCTTTGGAATGTTGGAAGGCCATCGACCAACCTATTTTGTCTACGTCACCTACTTTTCTTACATCTTTTGACAGTCATTATTTCCGACCACATGGGATCATTCCCTCTTTCCTCATGTAGTTAGGGGGAAAAACCATGTGCGTCGAAGTTGAAGTGGTCAATGCATCTCTCGACTATAATATTTTGTTAGGAAAGAGTTGGACCTATGCTATGCAAGTAGTGGTCATGACAGTTTTTTGGGTCTTGTTTTTTCCACACGAGGTCCACATCGTGACCATTTATTAATTATCCTTCTCTCGTCTTGACCCTTCATTGGGAGTCTCCATGGTCCCGATGATTGATAACCCTCAACCCGACATCGTAAACATAGGGGTTGGTTTATTCCCACCTTTTATGGGTACTTTTGATTACCCTCCTTCGACCAAAAATGTCCATTACATGTCGGCTAACCCCGACCAACCTCGGACCAAAATCTTTCAAATCTCATCATTTCGCATGATGTACTTTAACGACCCGTGGAATCTTTCTTCCCCATCAACTAAGATGGAAGGGAAAAAGCACCATGGCATGACCATGCCTTTGTCCGCAGCAAAAGTTTCATACTCGATAATTCAACAAGCTTCTGCTGACATCGATCCGACTCCCGCACAAGAGTTAGATCCAATGCTCAAGCCTATTTGGGCTCAAGGTTCCCTTGCTGATATAGATTCTTTAGACTTAGTTTCAGTAGGCCATGTCTTTTTCTTTCCACATCCTCAAACACATAGTCGAGGCTTATCTCGATGATTTAGTGTCGCTACTACCGAATCCACTTGAATCCAAACAAGTGTAGTTTTTGCGTCACATTGGGTCATCTGTTAGGTTTCATAGTTTCAACAATAGGGATCATGGTCGATCCTCTAAAGGTTGAGGCAATAGTTCAATTTCCTCCCTTGTGCACCATACCTCAGCTCCAGAGTCTGTAAGGAAAAGCGATTTTTTTACAGCGTTTCATCGAAAACTATGCCGATATTACAAAGGGTTTTATGCATTTATTGAAGAAGGACATTATTTTTCATTGGGACGAAGCTGCTCAACGCTCTTTTGCAACATTGAAACATGCCCTCATATCTACCCCTCTGCTTGGGCCACCCAATTATAATAAAGATTTCTTATTATACTTGCTTGCTACGGAGTCGACCATCGGTATGGTCTTAGTTCAGGAGGATGATTTTCTCTCAGAATACATGATTTATTACCTGAGCTGAGGCCTAGTTGGACCGAAACACAATTATTCCCACATTGAAAAGTTTGCATTGGCAGCAGTCCATGCTGTCCAATGGTTCTGTCATTACATTTTGTTTCGCAAGACCACCGTCATTGCCGTCGTGAACCCATTTCAATACATATTGACACGACGAGTCATCGACGGAAATATCAGTAGATGGATAGTTATCCTCTAGGAATTCGACTTGGAGTTCATTTCGGCGAAATCCAAAAATTCGATGGTCTTCGCGGAACTCATATCAGAACTTCCGGTCGAATCAGGTGATGTTATACCCGACAAGTTGCCTATCAAAGGAGACATGTTTTTGATCGCGTCTTCCGACCCTTGGTATGGAGATGTTCTTGTCTATCTCCAGAATTTGAAGTGTCCCACCTCTACTTCTCGTGATGAGCATAACCGTAAATCCCATCAGGATAACAACTATCTCATACTCAATGACACTTTGTATCATCGAGGTGTTGACTGCATCCTTTGCCGATGTTTCACTCATGAAGAAGCAGAAATCGTGCTTAACGATTGCCACATCGGAGCATGTGACGGTCATCTGTATGGGTTGGAAATAACCCAAAAAATTCTACGAGCCAGTTACTTATGGCCGAAATTAATCAAAGATTATGTTGAATCGGTCAAGAAGTTCCACCCATGTCAAATATTCTCTCGAAAGATGAGGGCACACCCCACTCCCATGTTTCCCATTATTACCGTTGGCCCCTTCACTAAATGGGGGATTGATTACACTACGTGCAACCCCCCTTCATCAAGGGGGCACCGCTATATCATCATAGAAATAGAATACTTCACCAAGTGGGTCGAAGCTATGCCAACATTTAAATACGACGGGGAGACAACAACTCTCTTTTTGTTAAACCAAATAATAAAAAGGTTCGACGTCCCAAGAGAGATTGTCACTAACCATGGAAGTCACTTTCAGAACAAAATCATGACCAAGTTAATGTCAAATATTGGGTTGCAGAAAGAACATTCATCACCCTAATACCCCCAACGAATGGTCAGGTGGAAGCTGTAAATAAATCTCTTAAGACCATTCTACAGTGAACGATCAATTCAGCCAAGTCAAATTGGCATTTGATGTTATACTCAGAATTATGGGCTTACCGAACATCCGTTAAGACTGCAACCAGTTTCTCACCTTTTCAACTCATGTACGGGATGGAAGCAGTCTTTCCCATAGAATGCCAGATCCCATCTTTAAAGTTGGCAGTACAGTTATTGCTAGACACTTCACCGCTTGAAGAGCGTTTATTATATTTCGAGCAACTCAATGAGCAGCGTCGTGATGTGGCCTTAGCTAATGAAGCTCATAAAAAAAAAGTCAAGTGTCAATATGATCAATCCGTTTGTCCTCAGATTTTCTCTAAAGGCAACCTTGTCCTGGTCTATGACCAAGATAAGGACCCCCTAGGGGCAGGCAAGTTCAAACCTGTGTGGTTCAGACCTTTGATCGTAAAATAGGTTCTAATAAAGGGCACTTATCGTCTGGTAGAATTTGAGGGAAATGTTTTGGCGGAGCCTAGAAATGGGCTCTACCTCAAGAAGTATTAATCGTAGGTAGTTCACCTCGGGTGAATTTTTGTAACATATGTATAGTCTTTGTACTATTACTTTTTAGTTTTTTCTTTTGGTTTTATGAACGTGTCATTTTTTTATGTTATCTTTTTCACTATGGAAGATGTCAAGTGAATCAGAGGTGTTCGTTGGGTGCTAGCTGACACACTCAAGGGATTGCGTCCGTAGCTTGGGTGATTTTCACACCTCAGGGCCAGTTGCTATCTTCAGGAGGTATCTATTTAGGCGACACCACAAACAATGTCGTTGAATACATCGCATTTATTGAGTTTCTTCATGACGCTTTATCGCTTGGTATCTCTCACCTCCGGGTCTATTTAGACGCTCAACTAGTTGTGTCTCAGTTAAATGGAGTATATCACATTCATTATCCTAGTCTACATCGACGGTTCCTTAGGGTACGTCTCTTAGAATGAAATTTTGATTACATTACGTATATCCATGTTCCTAGGAGATTGAATCAGGTTATAGATACTCTAGCTAATCATATATTAGATTGGAATCTTGCACACATGTAAGAAAAAGCACACACACGCACATGTAAATACATTTGTAGATAAGTGTAATCCATAAAACACAAAAAGATAAAAAAAATCCATATATAATATAAAAAATATTGGAGTACATGGGTGGGCACAAGCGCCTCAAAAATATGTCTAGTAAAGAGTCACGGGGCTTATGCCCTCAAAAATATACAAAAGGTGCCCTCGACACATAGGTAGTCTTGCCTAGCTAAGGACAAGGACAATTGGCCTTGTTGTACTGAAAAACAACATTTTCCAAATGCCAAAATAGCTGGACCCAAGTCCATGGCACCCCAACTACATGAGACTGCATAGATGGTGGCAGATCCTCGATCTCTGTCATGGGGATTGTACGAGTGAGTGAGGTAAGGTTCTGCTCTACCCATATCAAAACTCTCTCAGCCTCACTGGCTGGAGGTCCCCCTATTGCTGTTGGTCTACTAGTTGTGGCTGGTGCGGCCTCTGGTTGAGGACATCGCCTGGTCCTCATAAAGTCCGTTGGATGCACTAGTCCCACATCTGTACATAACAGACACATATCTGTGAGACACTCTGGTATACAAGAAATGACATATATAAAAACAACATAAAAATAAAATAACTTTGAAAAGAAAGCTTACCTAGTTCTCCTCGTACCACTCCGGGAGGTACGCCCATGTCAGGGTCCCTGGAAAGGTCGATTCCAGCATAGGGATAGTCCTCTATCACCTAAATCTGTCGAGACCACCAATCGAAAAACTTGTCGTCAAAGGCCTTGATAGTCCTCCATCCCCCCTTTCGCGGCAACAATGTCGCCCATTTGTTTACTACCAGAGAAGAGGATACGTGCCCTCGTACGATCTTCCTTAGACTCAGACTAGGTACCCTCTCGAAGAAGAAAGCACAAAGGATAGTACCAAACCCAAAGTTTATGTGCCTCCACATCCGACACTCTGTCAACTGCCTTTTCATGCAGTCTAGTAAAGTAGTACTCTAGTCAAAAACTTGTGCATTCAAGCACTAAATCGCACAATTCATGTGTGCCCAACAAGCCTCGTGTAAATCCATGGATCCAATGATCCGCCCAATAAGTAGAACTATCTCTTTCTGTGTTAGGTTGTTGATCTTATGAATCAACACCTGGGTGCCCACTTTGTCAGTACCTGCCTCAAAATTGAGTCCATTAAACTCCGCTATGTTGTGAGTCCTGGAGGGAAACATGTGAAGGTTGATTGGTTCCCCTCTCCTTGAGAGGCCAGTCAGAAAGTAGATATATTTAGTCGTTGGAGTCAACAACTATCCCTCAAGCATGAATGCCTCCGCATCCAAGTGCGAGTAGTCTATCAAGGCATTCAACATCCTAGGTTGTGCCCGCATAAATGCACTCTAGAAGAACTTAAATAATCCACATTGAGCTAATGCAACTACAACATTAGGGTCATATGAGACCACAGTATCAAAGTCTGCATGCTCTCTCTCTCTCTCTCCAGTGAACATACATCCTGCAATTTACAAGTTCATAAGGGATTATCTCTTTCTTTCTTATTTTTTTTCCACAAAAGGAGGGTACACGTGGGATGTAGTGTACATAGTCGTGTGTACACACTTTCAATTTTTCTCCTACATGCATGCACATGCGCGCTGTCATAGGACAACCCACGTATACGTAGGGTTGACCTATTTAAAGGTCAACGCCGCTCCTAAAAATGAAATTAAATGCATAAAAGAAGAATGGAATAGCAAGAGGGGTTAGTATGTACTTACTTGGTCTACTGAAGCTCCCTGAATCAATTCTTTTCACAAAGGGGTATTTTTGGCTTTTAGTCAATTTTTCAATTAACAATAGTGATAATGAGCTGCCAGCTTCTATTTATAGATTTTTTGGCCACTTTTTGTCATTTTTTGGACCTTTTTGTCGTTTTTATCGCTTGAAAATATTTTAGTATGGTTCAAGAGTTTCTTATGGAATGTTACGATAAATGTTACTTTGGGTATTTTGAATTTTTTTGGAGAGTTGGGTCATTTTCAAAGTCTTTTGGTAAAAAGTCATTTTTCCAACTTTGTGCATGTAAGATAGGATTCCACCTCCACTTGTTGCACCTCGTTGCCTTTTTCTCTTTGCCATAGGATCAATCCCACCGAATTGCGACATGGAACCATCATTGCTTCTTTAGAAGTGTCGTATTTTAGTGGTAGATCCTAACCCTTCATGGATGCCCTAGATAGATCCTGGTTGCATTTTGGTGTCCTTGCCATCATTAATGACTATAGGCTCGGGAGTCCTTATTAGTTTTATCCTGATTACGAGTTTGAGCCTCATTTTCATGATGAATTATCACTCTTGACCTCACCCTCAAGACTCCCAAAACACGACGGGTCTTCTTTTAAGCCCTTTTCAGATCCTCTAAAAATGAAAAGATCGCCGAGTGACCTTGTTAACCTTCATGCTCACTAAAAAAAAAATTGAAGGCAGGTATGTCCAGTGGTATTTTACCCCTTTTTCGGTCCGGATGGTCAACTATACAAACAAAGGTATACTCTAGAAGCTTCAGTTCCCTAGAAGAGTATTCTCAGGTATGTTTTTAACCCTTTTTCGGGCACGAGGGACTAAATTTATGAAAAAGGAACCCCCACGGAGTCCATAGTTAAGCTCTTTTCAGACTCCCTAAAATTGAAAATATTGTCGAGTGACCTTATTCTTTCACGCTTGTTAAAATGGTCTAGAAGAACATTCCTGACAGAGTCCATAGTTAAGATTTTTTCAGAATCCTTAAATATGAAAAAATTGCCGAGTGATCTTGTCTTTATCACACTCGTTAAAATGGTTTTGAATAGACGTCTTTTCGGTGCTAGTTTACCCCTTTTTCAAACT
>JASDQU010012198.1:5491-28908 GCA_032191745.1 Picea mariana
CAGTAGGATAGGAGAGGTAGGATACAAGCTAGAGCTACCAGACGGTAGCAATATTCATAACGTGTTTCACGTCTCTTGCCTTAAAAAGGCTGTGGGACACCATATTAGCATTTCAAAGGAGTTTCCACCCTTGGATGAGGAGGGCCAGCTGGAGCTAGTGACGGAGGAGGTACTAGAGCAGAGAGAGTGCAGGTTGAGGACAAGGGTCATCAGGGAGTGCTTGGTTAGATGGAGGGGTATTCCAGTGGAGGATGCCACATGGGAGGGAGAGCATATTTTGCAGCACCCAGGATTGATGTTGCTTGAAGACAAGCAATCTCTCGAAGGGAGGACTGTGATGTCCCATTCCCAAGAGTAGTCCAGCAAGGAGTGACTTAGTAGTCTATGTGTTCCCGTAGACTATAGTCTGGTAAACAAAGGGAAAAAAAGGGAGAAATAAGGGTGATTTGGTAGCTAAACGATGAATTAAGCCAAAAATCATAGGAAAAGTCACTTAAGCCTAAGTCAATGAAGAATTAGAATGAAAAGGTGCTAAAGGGGGACTTAATTAATTAATTATTCACCTTAGGAGGAAAAACTCCTAGCTTAAGTGAGGTCAATGGTGAATTAGATCGGGAAGAGTATAAAGGGATGAATTCAACCTAATTCCTCATAATGCATTGTTATGATTTGATGTTGAGAGTTCCCATAGGAGGAAGAGATTTGAATTCTATTGTTTTGTGGGTTTCTAGAGGAAACCACCACCCCTGATAGGTTTCGGTGTTGAGAGACACACCCTAGCCCATTGGAGATACCATCAAGGTATTTCATCGTGCTATTTAGGAGTATCCAATTATCAGTGTTACGCAACTTAGCTAGTGGTGGCGCAAGTTAGATAGAGGGTTTCTGTAGTTGCACTAGATCAGAGATCGGATTGTAGTTTCCTTCCGAACTAGTTGAGATCCAGCTAGGGCGCATAGATTGAGCCATTTTCCATCATATTCGGACAGTGGAATCCTTCAAAGTGCATCATTAATCCATTTAGGGTGCAGCTCTTTTGGAAGGATAGTTGGGGTTATATATGGAGCATCAAAGCAGATCTGGGGAAACCCTTCCGACCCAGTTCTGCATTTGGCGAGGTGATTGTTTTGAATCCTATAACAATCAATTCCATTGGTGGAATCATTTGGGGTGCATCCAGAGATATAAGAGGTGTGAAGACCCCTAGGGGACACGATCCGTAGCATCATATGCCATATATGTCATTCGACAGTCACTAGTATCATTCTAGAGGCTAGGGCACTTCTATTGGGATGGTTTCTAGCTCATTCCAACAGGTATAACCTTCCGGATAAGTTTTCTAGTTTGTAGTAGTTACCATGCTTCTCCGGAACCACCGATTTTGTCGATCTATCCGTGCATGCATCAGATCTGCCTTCATCTTCTTCTCACGGGTATTTTATGTTATTTTCTTATATTCCAATGACGATCCATGATATATAACTGAAGACTATCTTCTATATTTCCAGTATTTCATTGTATTTCCATGCTTGAATCTCATAATACATATTATTGGGCGGTTGATGTTCCTTATTTATGCATGCATCATATATATATTGTTTAAACCATAATATATAGCATGTATATAGCATGCACATGAAACAACCATAAAACATCTCCAGCACATAACTAAATCGCATCCAGAAACCCCCAGAGTATCAAATCTGAAGATAAAATGCATTAAGAAACCCCTCGTGTATCAGATATTTGAGACACAACACTAGATTCGTAGTAGATATCCTGATCAGCAGGATCATGGATATTTCAATATGATCGTCAATGTAAAAGGGAGATGAAAGGGAACTATCTTCTTCATCAATTTCTTCACCATTCTCAACATACTGAGCCAAGTGAAGGGCTAGGTCACGTCCCCTGATGGTGGTAGAAGTCACGATATTTAAATCATGCTACTAGATCTTGGAAAGAAAATGTGAAAGCTTCCCTCAAAGATAAGTCTGTGAGAGAAAAAATTTGACAGCAGGTAAACGGAGTTTTACCAACATGTGCTTACCTAAGATGTAATGGAGAAATTTTTCAATGGCCTTAACAAGATAAAAAGCGTGTTTCTCAATAAAAGAGTATTTAAATTCATCATCAGACAAAATTTGACTCATATAAGCCACATGTTTTTCATTTCCTTGGTCATCATTTTGCATAAGGACAACAGAAACTGCCTCCTCAGTGGCATTAGTACATATCGTGAATTCTTTCTCAAAATCCGGCTTCGCAAAAACCGGTGCAGAACTGATTTCTTTCTTAATCCCTTCAAAAGCATTTTTGACATCATGTGTCCAAGAAAAAGAATGATCTTTATTAAGAAGATTATGGATTGGCTTGACCATCACCGCAAAATCTGGAACAAACCTACAGATGAAGTTAATAACCCTCATAAAGGCTTGAACTTCTTTCTTGGAAGTGGGAGCAGGAAGATTAAGGATAGCAACAATCCTTTCAGGATCAATGCTTATTCCCTAATCAAAGACGATATGTCCAAGGAGATTCCCCTCCATAACATAAAAAATGGACTTGGAAGGATTTAGAGAAATTCCAAATTTCCTACATCGCATGAGAACTTTACTCAGATGACCAAAATGATCTGATCAGATTTTGGAGTAAATTGTTAAGTCATCAAGGTAGATCTGAATGATCTTACCAATCAAATCGTCAAAAGCTAATTGCATAGCTCTTTGAAAAGTGGCACTTGCATTAGATAAACCAAAAGGCATACGTTCATAAGCAAAGGTACCCCAATGAGTGATAAAGGTGTTTTTATATTTATCGGCCCTTTTTACCTTGATTTGATTGTAACTGGAAAACCCATCAAGTAAGGACATCATCTGTGACCCTGCAACTTGCTGCAAAATCATTTCCATGTTAGGGAGAGGGAAGTGATCTTTTATACTAGCTCAATTTAATGCACGAAAATCAACACACAATCTGTTCTGACCAGTTGTTTTCTGAACAGGAACTAGATTTGAAACCCATTTAGAATATTTGACTAGAAAGATGATTCCAGCCTTCAAAATTTTTTCCAACTCCTTTCGAATAGTTTCTTCTAGTGCAGGGTTGATAGGTATTTTTTTTTTTTTTTCTGACTGGTTTTACGCCTTTCGGAATGGTGATGGCATGATGTATAAGGCCAGGATAAAAACCACGAATATCCTCATAATACCAAGAAAAAACATCTTGAAATTCACCAAGCAGCTTGGCAAACTTCTCTTTCTCTTCATCTGAACATTTGGAACCTATTTTGACGTTCTTTGGAGTCTCGGGTGTCCCAATGTTCAAGGAGATGGTTTCACCCACCTTCCTTTTCGAATCTTATTCCTTTTGTTTCTCCTTGTTGCCTACATCACCTGAAGAAAATGAACTCTCTAGAGGAGTCAAACCTTTAGGAATCTTGTTATCTTCTATAGATATAATTTCCTTAGTCTTAAAAGGTTCATTTTGAATAAAAGAACAAATTCTTTCATCGTTAGGGAAGACCTGGAAAGATTCTATATTGTTGTGAATATGTGCATGATATAGGGATTGAAAGGTAGAATTAGGTTCGTGTGGAAGAAGTTTCCGATTAGGGGAGGCTGCAAAAATTGTTAACCGATCAGCTGTTGAGTTTAACTCTCTCTTAACATGAGTGATGTTGAAAGATAAAAGGTTCGAGATAATTGCCCAAATAGTTTGGGTGTATCTTTTCATCAACTTATTGCTAGGAGAGTAAATTTTACGCACAAGATTTACAACAAGATTGGAATCCCCAAAAAATGAAAGGTGACCACAACCAATATTATAAGTGTTTTCAATGCCTAATAACAAAGATTCGAATTTAGTGACATTGTTAGTGCAAAGGAACTCCAACCGGTAAGAAAAATTATGGATTTTTCCTACAGGAGAAATCAAGATAATGCCAGCTTTGTTACCTTCATTTGAGCATGAACCATCAAAGTGCATGTGCCACATGCCATCATCTAAATCGATTTGTTCCATGGGAGTGTTATCTTCCTTGGAAAAGATGGAATACACTCCTAAGTCCTCTTCGATATAGTTTATGTTAGGTTGTGGGACACTCTCTATGTAGGGTGATATCCTTCCTTCTCTAAGTACTATAATTTTTTTTTCGTTCCAAGTAACAGATAAATGTGTTCCTTCGAGTGAGAGATATCCACCCGTTGAGGCTTTCCAATCTCTTCCTAATATGATTGAGTAATTTCTTACTGGTATATCAATTACCTGAATATTGAGGGTCGTCCTTATTTCAGGATGAGCACACAAAACTAAGGTTACATCTTTAATCTCACCTATGGTCTTTTGTTGTAGACTATTATAGGAGAGAATGTTTCTAGCATTTTCATTTGTACAAGATAAGCCTATCTCTTCCATAATAATATTCAACATCACACTTGGACCCGAACCACCATCAATGAGGCAACAATGGGCAATATTATCCATGATATTTATAGAAATATAAAAAGGGGGATGGTTTATAGGGTATCTAAAATTATGTACACCTACTTTATTTACAGAAAAATCCTCTTCGTTTACCTCTTCAAAAAGATTTTCTACAATGAAATATTTTCCTTCCATGAATTGTTTCAGATGCATCTATTGTTCAGGGATGGCAACCATGTCTAGGAGGGTCACATCTGCTTTGATGTTGGCCAACTGGTTCAATATATTATATTTGGAAGAGGGGAGAGGAGGGGTGATTCCTTGACTCTCGAGAACCTTAGGAAATTGGACAGTTGCAGTGAGTGAGGATGAGCTGGGGGTAGAAGAAGTGCGAGGAGAATCAAATTTTCCCTTGGCAGCATAAGCTTTGTTTCTAGTATTGATGACCATGACATCCTCTGGCTCCACAAAATCTAGGACAACGATAGTAGATTTTTTTCTTTTACCAAAGATATTATCTCTGGCACTCTTCTTTACCTCACATGTGGTTTCCTCGTGGTGTTCCTCGCAAAAGTTACACCCACTCCGAAGTAGGATAAGTTTAGGCTGAAAATTGTTCTCAACTGGATTTCTAAAGGGGGGTGTAGAAGAGGATGAAGCTCCAAGGGTGAGAGGGGAGACTGTGCCCTTTCACTCGAATTCTATCATATGATTGTTCATATATTGTACTAGCTACAAGTGGGCAGACATGTCTATTTGTTTAACCGATTCTCCCTGGGGAAGACCTGTTCTTTCAAGCTATTCTTCATACTCTGAGCAAGTATGTAGAGAAGAACTGAGATTATCAATGGATTTTTCCTCAAGCCTATGACGGTAGGGAGAAATGCATTGTAGTAATGCATGGAAGCAGCTTGGTTCTAAGGGAGGATAAGTTCGAGGATTTGGTTGTATAACTTGGTGAAACACAAATTGAAAGACTTGATGGTCTCTCTCTCCTTATAGGTGACGTTATTGTATTCCCTTAACGTCTCGGCGGGGATTTTGGATTGCCCATAAGTGGATCATAACCAATAGATTAAATCCTCCCAAGTAGAAAAAATCTTAGAAGGAATATCAAAGAAATCGACCACAACCTTTCCTTCCAAGGAATTGACGAACAAACACATGCAAGTGTCATTGTTGTTGTCCCCTATGTTATGAAAATCATTAGAAAATTCCACCAGGTGTTCATTTGTACTAACAGTGTTATTTCCTATAAAATTAGGCAGGTTCTCTTTAAGCTTCAGAAGTGGACGAGTAGTAGGTGCTAGGTTAAGAGGAGAGGACACATGCCACGGGGTATTTGTGGCGTCTTCTTCGAACTAAAACATCCCATATTTTTTAATGAATTTGGTGGAACTTGTGGTATATTGTACATGGATATGGTGGCTATATAAGCTACCAATCACTGAGGACGATGAATATTTGGAAGATGGATCACTTCCAGTGCCATCAGAGCCACCACTAGATGCCATCTTGTGGATGATAGATGAGGGAAAGAAAGACGAGCTAGATGAATCAGATAAAGTTCTCCTTAGAGAATTTTGTTGGGCAGATAACACAATGTTTCTTATTCCTATTTTGGAAATAGGATTGATTTTAGGTGACAAGCCTCTTCTTCTTCTAGAAGCACAAGAATCTAAGGACATGAAAGAAAGGCCAAAACTTTGAAAAAACAAAAGGGTCACTGTTGATTTCTAGGCTGTCTACATCTAACTTCCAATTGTTCTTGAGCACTAATATCTCGTTCAATTGCTGCCCAAGAATGGTTAAGCTTGGCACGAGTGTTGGCGGTGTCTAAGATGGTATTAAACAAATTCAAAGCAATGTTGTTCTGTTCTTGGAGACTGGGCTCAAGATTGGGCTGCCTTGCAACAGGAACAGTCATTAAGAGTAAAACAGTCAAAGAATCAAATTAAGAAAAGAAATATGTATCGATAAAAATCGAGTATAAAAATTAATCGGAGAGATATCGAAGATCTCCCCAGTATGGTCGCCAAATAAATGTTGAGGAAAAGATATGAAATGATCTTACTCAATCGCTTTCAGATTCTGATTGGCTAAAGAAAAATAGAAGGGAATATCACGCTATGTTTATAGCCAACAAAAATAAAATCCTAACTCACAAGTATTAATTACAAGTGCTTAGGTTGGTCTTTTATCAACAAAAAGCTTGCTGGAAATTTACTTTTTATGTAATTTTATGAATATAACAGTTGTTGAAATAAATTTAAAGCTAGAAGTAAAGATACCAATATGATAATCAAGACAAATGAGAAATAAAGAAATCCTTTATTTCATTCCAATTCACCAAAGAGTCATTTTCTTTACAAAATCTCATACAAAAATCTTGGACCAAAGTCAAACTTAGACATCCCTGATGGAACATACAAAAGGACCTCTGACAAAAAACCAAAACTGAACTCTAAAAGCTGGATCATCTTGGCATAGATTTATGCCCACTCGACTATGCACAATAGCCTTTGTCAATCATGAAAACTAATTCACAAACAGACAAGTCTACATAGAGTATCAAAGATAGATCAACACCCCTGAAAAACAAGTGTTTGAATGATGTGATTCAGCCTTGAATATTTTTGTCTACAATAAGACCCTGCTATCATAAAAGAGAATTAGGCTTGTGATGAATATATGAATGAATGAAAACTGAACTATGTCAACATAAACTCAAAGAGAAAACCTTAGTATGCTTTTGCTTCTATCTCCTTTGTTCCTCCCTTTCCTTTTTCTTTTAAACAATTCAGAATTGGTTGAAGTAGTTGAACCAACTTATTAGTTAAGTTAATTAAAATACTCAACCAAATTTAGTTAGGGGGAAAAGTAATAATCATAACAAAGGTCATAAATAAATAATAACTAGTAGGTGGGACCCCTTGTGACTCCCTTTACTCATAACAATTATAACAATCATAACATAACTATTAGTCAAGTAAAACACACCTCCTTGTGTCTCCCATCCACATATTTCATTTGACAATTTAGCTCATGACATTTGAAATTATTTCCAAAAATATATTACTCATATGTCCAAAAATAAAACATGTTGTCCAAAAATTCCTGAAGTCAACTGTCACCAACCATAGATAAAATAAAACTCAAAAACCATATTTTCCAATTTGTGAGGCCATCTTTCCCTTGCTGATGCTATCATATTTTAGTCCTTCTGCACCTACCTTAGGCTGTGTGGGATCCTTAAGCCTCATGTTGTTGATAACATGAGAACAATCATCCTTCCAATGCAAGTGGGAGGACACAGATTTAACAGAATTATCTGAAGATGCTGAAGGGGTAGTAGCGGCCTTCTCTTTGACAGAGGCGTAATAGGCCTATGTTTTCATCCTTTTATTTTAATATCTCATCCCTATATGCGTGATTGATTAGAAAATAGTCTTTCAAATAACCATACATGACAGCTCTTAAAAATATGAAATAGATTTGGCTCAACGATGTATCAAAATCATGCAATCCAATCCATACAAATTGTTTTACTGTTAATCAGTGAGCAGGGGGTGAATAAAAGGTCTTGGGATATGTGAGGGGTTTGTATTGAGATAAAAATGATATGATGAGGGGGAAAAATATGATTACTACTCAAAGACAACAACAATCAACTGCAAATCAAAGAAAACATCCTGTAATTCACCAAGACATTGCTATTGCCAACTGTTTCCACACAAAAATTCCTTGACTATAATCAATTTTTAGAACAGGGAATGAAAAATGAATGTGGGAAGGTGATGGAATTTTAATTAACGGAAATTGAAATAATGGTGGGGAATGAGAGCGGGTATTGTTCACAAAATTAATCAAGTAAACCATATAGCTATTCTGTTAAAAGGAGATGCACCAACCAAACGATCGTTGTGACAAAATAACAATCACTGTGTATCAGCTAGTTTACTGTTCAAAGTCAAATGTCTAACATAGTGCCATCAATAAGACAATATGCATTCCACAAAAATCTGTAAGGGGAGTTCTGTTCCTTTTATTTATAACAATTCTCAAATGGGAAATAATAACCATTTCTTCTTTGTTGATGATCAAAACCAACCACTGCCCACACATTTATTCAATCATCAAATACACCCAAAGTCATGTTTCAAAATTGCAACGAAGTTATACTGTCACTACAATTGGGCCTGTCATTTAAACTGCATGGTATTCTTAAAGCATACATAATGACAATCAAACCAATAACCCAGATTTAATTGTAAAATCCTGACTCGTCATTTAAACAGGTAGACATTAGCCACCATTCCAACACATGTTATGCACAAATAATTCAATCGTGCAAGTGTAATTCTGTGACTCAAAATGTTGGGCTATCCATCAAACTCAACAAGGTACCAACAACATGTCTGTCTTCATAAAACAAATAATCGAAATGCAACAAATTCGTGCTTAAACTCTGTGACTATCTCTGAGTGTGGAACCCAAAATATCCATATTATACACAGTGAGCAGCCACCCAAAAACACTACGATGTGACATTTCCATTTAAATTTCTAAACACACAGTCACAGTATTAACTTAACCCATCGTGTTGAGCTATCGATCTAACACAATATTTCTTCAAATTAGTCAAATTGCAATCAACCATGTTGTGTAAAACTCGGGCTTATGCAATCACATAATCATAATGCATACAGTGGATGGATTTCCTACAGTCATCCGGGTTGCAATAACCATTTGGCCCCAAAATAACTCATATTACAATGACCATTTATTCTTTATGTAAAAAACACCACATACACAAATTCAACATGTGTGAGCATCATTAAGAAATTGTAATCAACGCCAAGATAAATATCCAAATAATTCTTAATGCAAAAACACCATGATTGTGTATCAACCAATAAACCAATCATGTTGCGGCAACCACACATAGACATGGAGCGAGGTTGTGACCTCCTTAAATAAACAATAATGGATTAGTGACCACCAGAAAATTGACTGCGTATCTAGACTGCCCAATTAACAATGCAGGGTTATTCATTTAAATAACACAGGTAGGGACTAGATATCAAACCAACATGACCGTCATATGACCAACTGGGTGAGTTTTTACCCCATTTTTTGTCGACAGTACACAACCATTCAACAATAACCAATAAATAAACTCGACAAGCCACGTTGGTATTCTATATCAACCTTCAGATCTGTAGAGTTAAGGGTTTTCTCTGTGACAACAAAAAAAAAAAAAAACTAGAGCAGGCTCATTCCAATGGTGAAAACCCCCGAGACCAACAATGCATACACAGAGAGAACCACGACTTATTCGTGGATAGGTAACAAATCCCACAACATGAGGGCTATAAGAGAGGAGAGAGGTTGCCACTTGACTAGTAAATATATTTAACACACGCAGGGTATAACCCTCATGACTCTCAATAAAACAACCACAACACTAAGGTGAAGACAGGGCTGAGTAAGAACATGAAACCCACTGCACGACCCTTATTTTTTAAATAAACCAATGCCCAAGTGAACATAGCACAGTCCCTTCAACCATTAAAACTCATAAAAGCTAGAGACTGGATATAGTGATGCGAACGCATGAGGACAACCATCCAACCAAGACCAACAAAAACCCTCCAACTAAACCAACAAAGATCACAAAAATCCCCTATGGTTGCTAATGCTCAGGATGACCAATATGAATTCAAGATGATTGCAGAAAGAACCATCAAGGCTTTATTCCAAATCACAAATTTTACACAGTTGCAACACTTTAGGAAAGCACAAACCAATACACCCAAGCCAATAATCATTTCATAACCAGAGAAGACTCATGAATAGGAAAAAAAAAACATACCTGTAATCAAACACCTTCAAACGCGAGTTGGTCGAGTGGTTCCTCTTTGCTAAGAAATCAGAGAATAACCACATCAACAAGGTCGAACAATAGCCCGAATAGGGTGGTGGCTAACGGAAGGAGTAAGGGTGACGTGCAGTAAATGCACGTCCCCTCCACCCACAGTCAATTAAATTCATTAATACACACCAACCATTAATCTACCAACAATTCATTTAAACCATGCATCGAAAATTGCATATTAATTGTCAAACGCGCCACCCGCATCATTCCTTCCATTCCAACTTGACTATATTGCCTATCAACTATATGATCCAATAAACCATGTATAGAATTTTCACCAATAGCACGATCAACATCAACATGTACCATGGCATAATCACCATGCATATCGGCTATATAACTCAAATAAAATTTCATAGCCATTAACTTAATAGCTAGGATAACAATACCCCATTTAAAACCGATAGTATATAGCATAGTTTAAATTTTTCCATTTTCATTTGTTATGTTTCTTTTCATTTCTTTTCAATTCATTGTCTATGTTATTGCTAGCATGTTTAATGTGCAGGTCTCTTTGAAAAATATCCAATAACACATTGCAGTGACCATAAGGATGACATCGACCATAGTAACATAAAGAACCAATACTTCATAAGCCCAATCCATATCCAATAAAAAAAAATATCTCACCACCATGTAAGCAGTATCGAATAATAGATTGACATCAAATAGGCACAAGACCTGATCTCTAATCTACAAGGGGGTCCCACCTACTAGTATTATTTAACTTTTATAATAGTAGGCTTTAGCAACACTTTGCGGGCAAAAATTCGTTGGTGTTTTCTAATCGTCAACACAACCCTCATCAAACTTACAACAAAGAATCAACACCTTGCTCATGTCAAAAGAAGAAAGGGAGAAAGCTAAATCAAAATTCATAGCCCACCAACCAATAGTTAAAAGATGGTTTGACAAGCATAAGGCTAAAGAGAAGAATTTTGAAGTAGGAGACTTAGTCCTAACATGGGACAGAGAAAACGAGCCTAAAGGGAAACATTCTAAGTTGCAGAATCTATGGCTCAGACCTTTTCAGGTGGCTGAGAAGATTGGGTTAGGCACATATCGACTACAAAATGTAAGGGGATAATCTGGCGCTCTCCCAATAAATGGCCAATCCCTTAAACATTATTTTCATTAATTAATTTCAAATAATAATAATAATAATAATAATAATAATAATAATTTTGTTTATTTTTCTTTTGATGTGTTGATTTATCTTTTGAATTTTTACCTTTTGTTTTGTCTTTTGTGATCATCCTTCCGAGATTTTGAAAGATTGTGTTTATCGAGACAATGGTTGACCTCAAATCATGTGACATGGTGAACTCTCTTCCTAACTCGTCGCTCACATACAAACACAAGAGACGATGAGGAACCTGCAGTTGTTTCAAGGGATTCTCTATCTAATCTGCACAGATGAACAACCTTATAGAAATGCAAAAGTGTCTTCTTAGTGGTCTGGTAAGACTTTAAGGGAAAGAAGGAAAGATGGAAAGGACCACATGCACCTCAGAGATAGAGCCAGTAAGTTTCACCTTAAGCACCTCATATTTTTGCAAATAATAGACGTCCTCCTCTCCCTCTCACTCAGGGAATTCTGGCAAAATAAAAGTCAACTATATCAAATGAGCGCACAGTAGGAGAGGGTATGAAGATATCTCTTCCGGGGCTATGGAATCTTGTTGGTATAAGAGCAAGGTCTATGATGTCGGGGTGACTCTGTCGGGGCTATGGACGCTCGCTGGTAGCAGAGAAACACCGTAGAAAATGAGTAAAGGGTAACCAAAAGGCCTAGGTTCCAGTGAAATATTTACTGGAATCTTTTCAAAAGAAGGCATGAATCAAGGTTACAAGAAAAGAAGGTAGAATAAAGGTTTAAAAAACCCACAGGCAGGCCCAGATACATCACCCAGGGTAATTCCAAATGCAAAGGTAAAAGAAGATCTGATGAAAACTAGTTAAGTTCCTAATCATATTTTTCATCAGCTGAGCCCGAGGAAGGAACAGAGTTTCTGCTTTCACCCAGTAAGTCACCATTTTTTGATCACTCGACACACCCTAAAAAGCCTATGTCAATTTTCCAGTTTTTGTGTACCACTTGATCTTTGCACTATCTGGATTAGATTTTCCTTTGAGAAATGTTTTGTCTTTGTTTTTTCTCTTGACTCTGATTAGTTATTCAGGTTTGTGTAATTCTATAAAAACCCGTGAATTAAAAATACTTAACACTTAAATAAGAAACCAACAGCCAAAACACCTCACCTGATGCGCTCAAAGAATTCTGTATCAGAAGAAACTAAAAGGTGAAAAGGAACCATTTGGAAAAAACTCAGTCATCGAGCAACAATCTTCACCGGTATCAGTGAAAGGAGGTTTCTGTTTCACGACAAGTATCACATACGTAAATCGCCGACAACCGATCCCCTTTGGCATCGGTAAAATGTGAAGGGAGTAATGTTTAAGAGGAAAGGAAACAATATCGCCGATGGCCGATAACTGACACGCTTGTCGGAATCAGAGAAAACTGAATCACGAATAACATTGCAACCATGCGAAGATTTTATCCCTGAACGTCGATCCCCGATACCTTTTCGGCATCGACAATCCCAGGCTTAGTTTAAGAACGCACAACTGGAAGAAATTCCCGACTCCAACTAATACTTGCGAGTTAAGTCACCGGTCTTCATTGCCATGTGTGCCAAGCCAGTTTCACCATGTCATCACTGCATAATGAAATCGATCGGCGTCGGAGGTTTTTTGCAGAAGGATATCAACGAAAGCACCCGTAACACATTGTCGATCCCTGATCCACCCACTAAGAAAGGGACATGATGGGACGTTTTAGTGCTAGATACGTTTATATTCAAAGAATTTAAGAGACTAATTAATTCCAAATCTCGCATTAGTTGTTGTTTCATGTGCGAATCAAAAGGTTGTTTGAAATTACCAATAGAAAACACCACCCTTCATGCCTCCACTGCCAATGCACAATGAATTAAATTACAAAGATTCAACAGTAGATTTGTTTGAATTTCACTTCACCTGAATTAATTGGTTGATACGACACGGTAGGTTCTTCCCCGTTTAAATTCTATTGAGCCATTGTACATGAGACCATTCTGTTCGCAAAAGAGTTTCAGAGCATCCAAAGGAGTGAGATGAGCAATTCAAAGGCTTCCCAGATCTCGTGAGTATCAAACTACAAGGTTTAGCAAGTGTTACAGGTATGTACCAGTATGGATTTTCTGTTTTTTCATTTTTGTATATATATTTTTATCCAATGTTGCTCTGTACACTGACCCTAAAGATTATTTTGATTGCAGGAACAATGCCTCCAAGAAAACCAACCACCATGTGATCTACAAGAGTGAAGAAGCTAAAGGAACCAGAGGTGGGAGAAGGCTCTTCCCCAGCGGCCTCAAAGAAATTAGAATTTTCCCCAAGGCCGGAACCAGTCATATGGACATCCACCAAAAAGGTTTTCACTCAACCTCCGGCCTTTAGAGACATGGAAGCAAGCACAGGTACCGAGGCATCACTACCACACTGGGGATAACTCTTCAAGAAGATCAACCGGGAAGAATTCCCATAATATATCTCGCACAACGACCTCGATATGAGAAAGCTCGGATATGATTTGTTCCCGAACATTCAAAGATCATACTTGCACATGGTGGCAAGAAGAACTCCATTTTTCCCTTGCATAGAAATCCTAAAGTGGCTCATCGACCTCACGGAAACACAAAAATGTTTGATTAACGACGTCAATGGTGAGTGTGTCAGGGTTTTCCTTCCGGTAGAAGTGCAGAGTTATTACAAGCTTAGAGACCCAGAAGAGCGACTGAAAACTGATTTCATCGTAAACTTATATGAGCTCCACGAGACGGGTCGGGTGATGGATTTATGGTGGAGAGAAGATAAAAAATACCTGAATCGGACCTCTGGCTGGTACCAGATGGCCAACTTAAGGGAGATGTATATCTATTTAATGGCCCTCATCTGTTGGTTGTATGGGGAGAAATATTGTTCCAGGTTTTCAGAGGCATGGATGCCTCTAGCTTACATAGTGGCCATTTCCGAGAGAGCTTTCAATTAGGGAGCCATCATTTCAGAGCAGCTGAGCATCTACATACATTAGGCTCAAATGTCGAAAGAAGGAGAGACTCCATCCTTCTACATGGATATGTATTTATTGGATGTCATCTGTGCCAGAAATGTCTTTGTCGAAATGAACTTGAGTTGGCATGCCTCATAACTCCAGGTCCATGTATATTTCAACATCTTATGGGAGAACATGTACAAAAAATCCTACTCCCTCATTTGCGATGAATTCATTGCTCGCATTATTTTCCTCCTTTTCAAGAAAGAGTGTTCAAGGCTATCAGCTACGGAAAAAAAGGTGATAGCACAGGTCGGCCACTGGTATCTGGATGAGCGCGATACCTATATCAGGGTTTTCGAGGCCACCATAGCACCACACATTTTACCTATGCATTTCCTCGATCGACTAGTAGTGGGGGAGATATGCTACCAAACTATCCTACAAGGCTACAATGCTACCCTAGTGAAAAACAAGAAGTAGGCATTTATACCTTATGAATTCCATATTGGTTTCTACCTGGTAAAAGACACCGCCCAAGATAAGCAAGAAGGACTGAGTCAATTAGAGTTTTGATTCCAGACTAGTCATTTCGGCAAACATGACCCAAAGGGTCTAGTGCTGAAACATGCATCTCAAGTGTCATCATGTTGGCCATACGCCCACAACAAATTTGAAGATGAGGTCTTCATGAAAAATGTCGAGGATTGGGACGAAGTTGTGGCAAGGATGGTCGACCCTAAGATGACCAAGTTCAGAGCCATGAGCCTGGATGAACAAATTATGATACTAGAAAAATCAGGTCAAGAGGCCCTCTGGGCCAGAGAATAAATGGTAGTGGTTGAAGCAGCAGTTCCCCTGGTAGCGGTCGAAGTAACAAAGAATCCCCAGGTCACCTCAGTGCAATATAGAGGTTTCCCCATGGTTCAGGACATGCAGGAGAGGGGGTTACTCATTTTAGGACATGCGTAGTGGATAATTGACCAGCTGGAAGATGACCTAGACCTCATAAATATGGCAAGGCTCTCTGTCGACAACTCAGATGAAATCTAGACGGGACCAGGTGGCCCTGAATTCATAGACCTTGATGAGATTACTGGGTTAGACGACCATGAATTCACAACGCCACCAGTCAGATCATCGACAAGTATTTCGGCTTAGCCAGAGATAGTCGTAGCATTGGAGAAGACCATTGCGTCAAACCCCTTAAGTGAACTGATAAATATCTATGATGATGATGATGAGAGCCCAGAAGTATCTCTTGTGACCTCGGTATATATCGAAGAAGAAAAGGAACCAGAGAGGAAATATTCCCCTGTTCCAGATGCTAATGTTCAGGGGCTTCCAAAAAACGAGAAAGAATTCAAGAGCATCCTAGAAACCGAGTTGCCTAATGCCATGAAAATACAAGTGGATAGTCCAAAAGAAGGGCTCCCACAAACTGAACAAAGTAAAGAAATTCCGCAGAAGGAAATTGGCATTTCAACAACCGATTACCAACTAAGTACCCAACATACCCCCAATGCCTTAATTTCAATTGATACCCAAAACCTCGATGAGAGAAAAACAAAAGTTGGGTCTTCATAACATAGGGAGGAAGTTCGAGAACATATCTCTAAACAAGTATATACCATCAAGAGTTTAGGGAATACACTCACATGGGGGTATCAACAGATTCCCAAACCTGTGGACGAAGTAGCTGACATACATGCTATAGCATATGATCGGAAAAGGAAGGCTATCATCCAAAGAACCACCAAGAAGAGGAGGATCACTTTAGATCGCTCCATACTCATCACTATGGAAGAACACCTAATCAACACAAAGCATGCTAAAATATCCAAACTCATTGTGGTAGGGATGGAGATCACCGATGCCACCCTGGACAAAGATAAAAGAGATGAAGAGGAGTTGGACGTTGCCCTGAAGGAATTGGAACATTTGCGCCACTTGGAGAAATACTATCAAGACACCACACAGGCCACAATGTTTCTAAGGAGCAAGTTTCAGGAGGCCTACAACAAGTTCACATATGAGCGACACCTATTCACTGCAAGGATAGCTGAGCTCCAAGAGACAAGCTATGGAAAGAGTCAACTACATCAGTGCAGTCCAACAGGGCTGAGATATAAAAGAACATGACATTTGGGTGTTGAAAGAAAGCATCCTTAATTGTATAAGGAAATCGTCCGAGTATTGGGAAAAAATGGCTTGGGAACCTCATCGAGAAATCCAAGAGAAATGGGCCAAGTGAGAGAAAAATTGGATCAAGATCAATCGGGTGATGAAAGATATCGGACTCCTTGAGTTTGGCACACCCAATGACTTTGTTGACTTGCAC
This sequence comes from Picea mariana, assembly GCA_032191745.1. NCBI lineage: Eukaryota > Viridiplantae > Streptophyta > Pinopsida > Pinales > Pinaceae > Picea > Picea mariana. The sequence continues at coordinate 22,295 of JASDQU010012198.1, forward strand.
GACATAGTCAAGTCACACACCGAGCAAGACTCATTATGGGTCGAGGAGATAGATAAGGTGATAGATATGGTGCCAGGTCAGGTGTGACAGTTCACGGAGCACCCGATTAAAGCTCGGGCTATGCTGCAATAGTTAAGTGCCAGTCTAGTCAAGTATTGGGTGCATGCAATAGAGATAAGAGAGATTTACTCAGCCCTGCTGGAACAAAATAGATTCCTGTACTCTAACACGTGTGAGGATATTTTTATCCAGTGTTCGGAGTATGAGAAGAGTCACCCTCTTAAGTGAAGTCTTGAGATGAATCTTAGAAGAGCGGATAGAAGAGAAAGCCACATGGCGAATTTTGTTTTACTTATCTGCACTTTAGTCATTATTTTTAGTTAATTTTATGTTAGAAATAGGAGCATCGACCGATTAGTTAAGGGTTGATGGTTGTGGCAAGAAATTCTCATTTTTGGTTTTGTTAAGAACTATTTCGGAGCTACCTTTAATTGAGAAGTCCTTATGGACCAGAGACAAGTTTATGTTTTCATCAAATGCGTGTATGATTGGATGTGGAGAAGAACTATTTCCTATTCTATATCATGAATGGATGCAGTAACGAGTAAGAGCAATTAAATCTATTGATAAGTTATTTGATGCAATTTTTTACAGTTCTTTCTTTAATGATGAAAATGAATCTTTGTGTTATTATGTGATTGATGATTAGAAATGAGTGAATTATTTTTCTTGCCTTCATTTATCACATGCATGTTTTCTTCTGATAATTTGTATCTCAGTTAGTAATTGGAATATTTACATGGTTAACGTATTAGTACTAGGCCTATGGTATACGATCATTTCCTACATGCTAGAGTAAAGGGTTATCCCAAGCTCAACCTCTTCTCCAGTAGTTTAGTTTGTTCCCACTGTGTTACCTAGTTGGTTTATACCGACTTTATCTTATATCAGTCCTACCTAAGAGAAAAACACAAAAAAGAGAAAGTTCGAACTGGAGGAGAAAGCCTTCACAAGAAAACGTAAGGCCCATCGATTAAACTGGTCGGATCGCAAGATCTGGAGAACCATTCCACTATTAAACGCTGCAAAGTCTAATTGGGCCTCGATGGTGGGTTTGGTTCCTACTATTGAGTTAATTGGCTTTAGGCCCCACCAACAGGTGGGTGGGGGGGGGATTAGAGAAAATGTATTATAATCAAATAACAATTTTCATATATATATATATATAATTTCTTTCATTAAATCGTTTTATTATTATTAAATATTAAATTTAAAATATAATTCAAAAATTAAGTGTAAAATGTTTTATTTTATTCTTTTAATTCACTAAAGTTATATTTATTTAAAATTTGGAGTGAAGATACAAAGTATAAATATAAATTATTCAAGTTTAAAATACCTCGAACTTTTAAATGACAATAATATTTGTGGGATATTTCAATTTTTCTTTTTTCAGAATTATTTTATTGTCTTTCCCATTTTTATTTTTAAATTTAGTAGGGATGTAGGGTTTGATATTATTATTATTAATGTGATTTTCATTTTTAATTTTGAATAGTTAAAAAAATTATAACCAACCTTTTTTGAGTTTGTGGTGGTTATTACTCATACTAAACCAAATAACAATGAGTTTATCCACTCAAATTTATCAATTTGTGCTTATATTTCAAATATCTAATCACGAGTTAAACTCCACAGAAGTACACATTGATTCAATCAAGAGAAATGTGTAAGGAGTGGTGCATTTGATTTTAAAATTATAGGTAATTAAACATTTTTAGATTTTCTTGATTTTAATTATGAGAAGTTAAAACTGTCTAAATTTCATAACTATGTAGAAACTAGACATCCTACTACTATTAAAACACCTTGGTTTGTAAAATTTTTGATAAAAAGGTTGTGGATGAAAAATATTTCCTTTTAATGTACCCTACCCTTAATAATATCAAAAACCATAATGACCTAGTTATTGAATATATAATCCTTCGGGGATTGCAAGGGGCTGATAGCCCCCTAGCGTGAGGGTTCAGGAGCAATGCCCCTGAGAATTTTTGTTTCCTCGGGAAATGTGTCACATTTTTGCCTCATTTTTCGTGTTGCCTCGATTTTTGTGTCCATTATTGGGTGGTTTTTCAACACATGGTTTTTTTCTATGGTTTTCTATTTTTAGTTAAGGAATTAGGGTTGTTGACTAATCTAGGTCATTAGATTAGGGTTTTGGATGCCCCTAGATCCTATATGTATATTGTATTGTAAGCAATGTATCACTATGAATGAATATAAAATATGTTGGTTTCCCCGGTTTGGGTTTCCAGGGGAAAACTCTTTGTGTAATGTGTGTATTTTCCATTGTATATTTTCTGTTCTTTTATTGAAAATTTGTTTGCAATAAAATATTGTAGAAGGTTAAAATATACATTTGGTATCAGATCTTTGTTGGCTTCAGGGGGGCACCTTTGTAGTCAAGGGTTTGGCTTGGGACTGTGATAAGCCTTGTTACAGTGGGAAATCTATGTTATTGATTTTTCAGGTGAAAAAAAAGGGAAAGTAGTTAGAAAATGGAGATCGAGAAGTTTAATGGGAAAATTTTTGAGTTGTGGAAGCTTAAGATGGAAGATCTATTGGTGGAAAAATATCAGTGGATCACGATGGATCCTGGTACTACACCTACAGGAACTTCAACGGATGACTGAAAAATTTTGGATCGGAAGGCAAAGAGCACAATCCAACTATGTCTCTCAGTTTTAGTATTATTGAATGTGTTAGAGTAAGCTACAGTAAAAAATTTATGTGATAAGTTGGGGAATTTGTATAGGTCTAAGTCCCTAGTAAATAAACTTTTCTTGAGAAATAAGTTGTATAACCTGAGGATGAGAGATGGAGAATTGGTGCCAGAACATTTGAACGCATTCAATGCTATGGTAAGTTAGTTAGTATCTGTTGATATTAAAGTTTCAGATGAAGATAAGTATATAAGTTTACTATTCTCTTTACTAGAATCGTGGGATAGTTTGTTTGTGGCCATAGGTAGTAATACAACTTCCCTGAATTTTGATGAAGTGGTCTCATCCTTATTGTCGGAGGAGATGAGACGAAAGAACATGGAAGGATAGAGCACAAAGGAATTATTTGCAGGAGGACGCTCCAAGGAAAGAAATAGATCTAAGTCCTCAAGTGGGAGATCTAAGTCTAAGGGAATATCTAAGTCTCCTAGAAAGTTTGTAAAGATATGTTGGAGATGTGGAAAAGAAGGGCACTACAAGAAGCAGTGTAGATCCAAAGTTGAGAAAAAGAAGGGATCCAAAGAATATCCTTCTACATAAGAAAATACCTCCAAGGAAGAAGGAGGGGATGTGTACTTGGATTCTTGAAGGTTGACTCAAGTGCATCCATTCATATGACTCCCCACAGGTAGTGGTTCTGTGAATATGAAAGGTAGGATGGAGATAATGTTTTCTTAGGTGATGACTCGACAACCAAAATCATAGGTCAAGGAAAATTCAAGTTGAGGCTCATAGATGGAAGGATTATAACACTAGCTAGTGTTCTTCACATCCCATGATTGGACATAAATTTGATTTTTCTAAGAAAAAAGGACGATGCAGGGGTAAAAACAATATTTGAAAAGGAAACCTGTAGGATGTTTTGAGGAGAAATCATGATGTTGAAGGGAGTTCGGTTTGGAACTCTGTATAAGATGCAAGGAAGCACTATTAGTTATGGGTGTAATTGTTCCAGTGTTCTTGATATTGGAGTTGAAGAAGAAAGAACATCTACAGTCTTTGGAGAAAAGGTTATGATGCGGCATCAAATATTGGGGCATATCGGAGAGAAGGGTCTTTGAATACTACACATTAAAGTTATGGTTGAAGGCATGTATAACTGATCTCTGGATTTTGATTTATGTGAACATTGTGTATATGGGAAGAATAATCGGGTAAGATTCCCCTCTGGTGCAACGAGGGTAGAAGTAATTTTAGAACTATTTCACACTGATGTGTTTGGACCTATGTCAGTTCCATCATTGGGAAAATATGTGTACTATGTCCCATTTATAAATGGATTCTCAAGGAATAATTGGATATATTTCATTAGGAAGAAATATGAAGTCTATGACAGGTTTAAAGAGTTTAAGTCTCTTGTTGAGAATCAAACAAAGAAAATAATTAAGGTGCTAAGGATAGATAATGGCGAAGAGTTATGCGGGAATGAATTTGAAGAATTCTGTAAGAAGTGTGGTATAGCAAGGAAGAACACTACTCCATATACACCTCAACATAATGGATTTTCAGAAAGGATGAACATGATGTTGATGGAAAAAGCAAGGTGCATGCTCAGTGGTGTCAGGTTAGGGAAATAATTTCGGGAAGAGGCAGTGGATATTGCATGTTACCTAGTCAATAGATCATTCTCATTAGCGTTGGATGACAAGACTCCACAAGAGGTATGGAATGGTAAGAAACCTTCTCTCACACATCTCAAGGTATTTGGTGGTGAGGCCTATGTTCATGTTCCAAAGGAAAATAAGAGAAAGATAGGTAAGAAGGATGAAAATTGTATCTTTATTGGGTATAAAGATGGTATCAAAGGTTATAAGCTTTGGTACCCAGAAACTAAGAAGGTTGTGTATAGACAAGATGTGGTATTTAGAGAAACGAAGGATGTTGTTAAACAGGAAGTCCTACCAAGTAAGGAAGAACCAAAGAAAATATAGTTTGATTTAAAGGATGATGAATCAGACTCTACAGAATAACATGAATCAAAAGAAGAAGATAAACATACTCTAGTATTAAGGAGATCAGTTCGAGAAAGAACGATACAGGAAATGTATACTCCATTTGATTTGTGTTCAAATTTTTCTTTGTCTATTACTGATGATGATTCTAGAAATATCAGGGAGGCAATGGATTCAGAGGATGGAAATCTCTAGAAAAAGGCCATGGATGAAGAAATTGAAGCCTTGGATAAGAATGAGGCTTGGTATCAATTGAATTTGATGACTAGAAGAAATCCCATTGGAAAAAAATGGGTATTTAAAAAGAAGTTGAATGCAGAAGGCAAAGTGGAGAAATGAAAAGCTCAGTTAGTAGCAAAGGGTTATTCCCAGGTTGAGGGAATTGATTTTGGTGATTTTTTTTCTCCTGTTGCCAAGTTAACTTCTATAAGATTTATGTTATCTGTTGTTTCTTTATTTCATTTTCAAGTAGAACAGATGGATTTGAAGACAACATTCATACATGGGGATATGGAAGAAGAAATATATACGAAGCAACCAAAAGGCGTTTCTGTGAAGGANAAAAGAGAATCATTGTGTGTATTTTAAATTAATTGGTGATCATTTGATTTATTTGGTCTTGTATGTGAATGGAATGTTGTTGATAGGAAACAACAAGGATATTATACATGATGTGAAAAATCAGTTGTCCTCTGAATTTGACATGAAGGATCTCAATGCTTCAAATTTCATTTTGGGAATGGAAATTAAAGGAGATCGAAAAAAGAGGAAACTCTGGTTAAATCAAAGAAAATATGTTGAGACAATATTGCAGAGGTTTAATATGCATAAATGTAAACCAATCAAGGTCCCTATTCCTGTTGGTGTAAAGTTATTTGAGGATTAGTGTCCCAAGACATGGGAAGAGGAAGAGGACATGTCTCATGCAGTTGGCAGTTTGATGTATGCAATGGTCTATACTAGCAGGTATATGTCAAAACTAGGGTAGGAGCATTGGAAAACAGTAAAAAGGGTTTTCAATTTTTTGCACGGAACTGCTAGCTATGGATTGTGCTACCAAGGAAGACCAGGATTGGAAAGAGTATTGGACATACATGGCTTTGTGGATGCAGATTGGGCTGGAGATCTAGATCATAGGAGATCTACAAGAGAGTATTTGGTTAACCTGTTTGGAGGAGAAAACAGTTGGATGAGCAAAAGACAGGTTGTAGTGGCACTTTCAACTAAAAAAGTTGAATACATGGCAGCTACCCATGCAAGGAAGCAATATGGTTACAAATATTGTGTTCAGGTATTGGGTTGGTACAACAAGATGTAAGGATAGATTGTGACAATCAGAGTGCAATTTTTCTAGAGAAGAACCCGACTTATCATTCGAAGACAAAGCATATTGATATTTAATATCACTTTGTGAGAGACATGGTTGAAGAAAAGAAAGTGTTGTTGATGAAGGTGGACACTTTGAAGAATGTTGCATATTCATTAACAAAATCTGTGAGCACTGAGAAGTTCTCTTGGTGTAGACGATCCATGGGAATTACTGCCCTGGATGGTTGACTATGTAACCCTGTAACACCCTGTATGAAAAGAAAACAAAAAGTGGGAGAATGTTGGGTATGTGTTATATTATTTGCACAACTAGAAATTGTTCATTTCCTTAGAAATGTATCACATTTTTTCCTTGTTTTTTGTGTCACCTCGATTTTCATGTCTATTGTTAGGAGGTTTTTCGGCGCATGGTTTTTGCCGATTGTTTTCTATTTCCAGTTAAGGAATTAAGGTTGTTGACTAATCTAGGTCATTGGGCTAGGGTTTTGGATGTCGTTGGCTCCTATATGTATATTGTATTGTAAACAATGATGATGATGATGCTGATAAT
>JASDQU010012198.1:41923-73421 GCA_032191745.1 Picea mariana
TCCAATGGTGAAAACCTCCGAGACCAACGGTGCATACACAGAGAAAACCAAGACTTATTCATGGATAGGTAACAAATCCTGCGACATGAGGGCTATAAGAGAGGAGAGAGGTTTCCACTCGACTAGTAAATATATTTAACACACGCAGGGTATAACCCTCGTGGCTCTCAATAAAACAACCACAACACTGAGGTGAAGACAGGGCTGAGTAAAAACATGAAACCCACTGCGCGACCCTTATTTTTGAAATAAACCAATGCCCAAGTGAACATAGCACAGTGCCTTCAACCATTAAAACTCATAAAAGCCAGAGACTGGATATAGTGATGCGAACGCGTGAGGACAACCATCCAACCAAGACCAACAAAAACCCTCCAACTAAACCAACAAAGATCAAAAAAATCCCCTATGGTTGCTAATGCTCAGGATGACCAATATGAATTCAAGATTATTGCAGAAAGAACCATCAACGCTTTATTCCAAATCACAAATTTTACATGGTTGCAACACTTCGGGAAAGAACAAACCAATACACCCAAGCCAATAATCATTTCCTAGCCAGAGAAGACTCATGAATGGGAAAAAAAAACATACTTGTAATCGAACACCTTAAAATGTGAGTTGGCCGAGTGGTTCCTCTTTGCTAAGAAATCAGAGAATAACCACATCAACAAGGTCGAACAATAGCCCAAATAGGGTGGTGGCTAATGGAAGGAGTAAGGGTGACGTGCAGTAAATGCACGTCCCCTCCACCCACAGTGAATTAAATTCAATAGTACACACCAACCATTAATCTACCAACAATTCATTTAAACCATGCATCGAAAATTGCATATTAATTGTCAAACGCGCCACCCACATCATTCCTTCCATTCCAACTTGACCATATTGCCTATCAACTATATGATCCAATAAACCCTGTATAGAATTTTCACCAATAGCACGATCAACATCAACATGTACCATGGCACAATCACCATGCATATCGGCTATATAACTCAAATAAAATTGCATAGCCATTAACTTAATAGCTAGGATAACAATACCCCATTTAAAATCGATGCATGTAGTATAGTTTATAGCATAGTTTAAATTTTTCCATTTTCATTTGTTATGCTTCTTTTCCTTTCTTTTCAATTCCTTGTCTATGTTATTGCTAGCATGTTTAATGTGCAGGTCTCTTTGCAAAAGATCTAATAACAAATTGCAGTGACCATAAGGGAGACATCGACCGTAGTAACATAAAGAACCAATACTTCATAAGCCCAATCCATATCCAATAAAAAAAGATCTCACCACCATGTATGCAGTATCGAATAATAGATTGACATCAAATAGGCACAAGACCTGATATCTAATCTACAAGGGGGTCCCACCTACTAGTATTATTTAACTTTTATAATAGTAGGCTTTAGCAACACTTTGCAGGAAAAACTTCGTTGGTGTTTTCTAATCGTCAACACAACCCTCATCAAAATTACAACAAAGAAACAACACCTTGCTCATGTCAGAAGAAGAAAGGGAGAAAGCTAAATCAAAATTCATAGCCCACCAACAGATAGTTAAAAGATGGTTTGACAAGCATAAGGCTAAAGAGAAGAATTTTGAAGTAGGAGACTTTGTTCTAAAATGGGATAGAGAAAATAAGCCTAAAGGGAAACATTCTAAGTTGGAGAATCTATTGCTCATACCTTTTTAGGTGGCTAAGAAGATTGGGTTAGGCACATATCGACTACAGAATCTGAGGGGAGAATCTGGTGCTCTCCCAATAAATGGCCAATCCCTTAAACAATATTTTGATTAATTAATTTTAAATAATAATAATAATAATCATAATAATAATAATTATAATAATAATAATTTTGTTTATTTTTCTTTTGATGCATTGATTTATCTTTTGCATTTTTACCTTTTTTTTGTCTTTTGCGATCATCCTTCTGAGATTTTGAAAGATTGTGTTTATCGAGACAATGGTTGACCTCAAATCATGTGACATAGCAAACTCTCTTCCTAACTCGTCGCTCACATACAAACACAAGAGACGATGAGGAACCTGCGGTTGTTTCAAGGGATTCTCTATCTAACCTGCGCAGATGAACAACCTCAGAGAAATGAGAAAGTGTCTTCTTAGTGGTCTGGTAAGACTTTAAGGGAAAGAAGGAAATATGGAAAGGATCACATGCACCTCAGAGACAGAGCTAGTAAGTTTCACCTTAAGCACCTCATATTTTTGCAAATAATAGACGTCCTTCTCTCCCTCTCACTCAGGGAATTTTTCCGAAATGAAAGTCAACTATATCAAATGAGCGCACAGTAGGAGAGGGTATGAAGATATCTCTATCGGGGCTATGGACTCTTGTTGGTAGAAGAGCAAGGTCTGTGATGTCAAGGTGACTCTGCCGGGGCTATGGACGCTCGTTGGCAGCGAAGAAACACCATAGAAAATGAGTAAAGGGTAACCAAAAGGCCTAGGTTCCAATGAAAGATTTAATGGACTCTTTTCAAAAGAATGCATGAGTCAAGGTTACAAGAAAATAAGGTAGAATAAAGGTTAAAAAAACCCACAGGCAGACCCAGATACACCACCCAGGGTAATTCCAAATGCAAAGGTAAAAGAAGATCCGATGAAAACGAGTTAAGTTCCTAATCATCTTTTTCATCAGCTGAGCCCAAGGAAGAAACAAAGTTTGTGCTTTCGCCCAGTAAGTCACCATTTTTTTATCACTCAACACACCCTAAAAATCCTATGTCAATTTTCCACTTTTTGGGTACCACTTGATCTTTGCACTATTTGAATTAGATTTTCCTTTGAGAAATGTTTTGGATTTGTTTGTTCTCTTGACTCTCATTAGTTATTCAGGTTTGTGTAATTATATAAAAACCCATGAATTAAAAATACTTAACACTTAAATAATAAACCAACAGCCAAAACACCTCACCCGATGCGCTCAAAGAATTTGACATCAGAAGAAACTAAAAGGTGAAAAGGAATCATTCGGAAAAACCTCAGTCGTTGAGCGTCGATCTTCACTGGTGTCGGTGAAAGGAGGTTTTTGTTTCACGACAAGTATCAGATACGTAAATTTCTGACAACCGATCCCCTTTGGCATCGGTAAAATGTGAAGGGATTAATGCTTAAGAGGAAAGGAAACAATATCGTCGATGGGCGATAACTGACACGCTTGTCGGAATTGGAGAAAACCGAATCACAAAGAACATTGCAACCACGCGAAGGTGTTATCCCTGAACATCGATCCTCGATACCTTTTCGGCATCGACGATCCCAAGCTTAGTTTAAGAACGCACAACTGGAAGAAATTCCTGACTCCGACTAATACTCACGAGTTAAGTCACCGATCTTCATTGCCACGTGTTCCAAGCCAGTTTCGCCACGTCAGCACCTCATGATGAAATTGATTGGCGTCGGAGGTTTTTTGCAGAAGGATATCAACGAAAACACCCATAACACATTGTCGATCCCTGAACTGCCCACTAAGAAAGGGACATGATGGGACATTTTAGTGCTAGATACGTTTAGATTCAAAGAATTTAAGAGACTAATTAATTCCAAATCTCGCATTAGTTGTTGTTTCATGTGTGAATCAAAAGGTTGTTTGAAATTACCAATAGAAAACACCACCCTTCGCGCCTCCACCGTCAACCCACAATGAATTAAATTACAAATATTAGACAGTAGATTCGTTTGAATTTCACTTCACCCGAATTAATTGGTTGATACGACACGGTAGGTTCTTCCCCGTTTAAATTTTCTTGAGCCATTGTACACGAGACCATTCTGTGCAAAAAAGAGTTTCAGAGCATCCAGAGGAGCGAGATGAGCAATTCAAAGGCTTCCGAGATCCCGTGAGTATCAAACTACAAGGTTTAGCAAGTGTTACAGGTATGTACTAGTATGGATTTTCTGTTTTTTCATTTTTGTATATACATTTTTATCCAATGTCGCTCTGTACACCAACCCTAAAGATTATTTTGATTGCAGGAACAATGCCTCCAAGAAAACCAACCACCAAGCGATCTCCGAGAGTGACGAAGCTAAAGGAACCATAGGTGGGAGAAGGCTCTTCCCCAACAGCTACAAAGCAATTAGAATTTTCCCCAAGGCCAGAACCAGTCATCCGGACATCCACCAAAAAGGTTTTCACTCAACCTATGGCCTTTGGAGACATGGAAGCAAGCACAAGTACCAAGGCATCACTCCTGCACTGGAGATAACTCTTCAAGAAGATCAACCGGGAAGAATTCGCATAATATATCTCACACAACGACCCTGATATGAGAAAGCTCGATTATGATTTTTTCCCGAACATTCAAAGATCATACTTGCACATGGTGGCAAGAAGAACTCCATTTTTCCCCTGCATAGAAATCATAAAGTGGCTCATCGACCACATGGAAACACAAAAATGTTTGATTAACAACGTCAATGGTGAGTGTGTCAGGGTTTTCCTTCCGGTAGAAGTGCAGAGTTATTACAAGCTTAGAGACCCAGAGGAGCGACTGAAAACTGATTTCATTGTAAACTTCTATGAGCTCCATGAAACGGGTTGGGTGATGGCTTTATGGTGGAGAGAAGATAAAAAATACACGAATCAAACCTCCCGCTGGTACCAGTTGGCCAACTTAAGGGAGATGTATATCTATTTAATGGCCCTCATCTGTCAGTTGTATGGGGAGAAATATTGTTCCAGGTTTTCAGAGGCATGGATGCCTCTAGCTTACATAGTGGCCATTTTCGGGAGAGCTTTCAATTGGGGAGCCATCATTTCAAAGCAGCTGAGCATCTACATACAACAGGCTCAGATGTTGAAAGAAGGAGAGACTCCATCCTTCTACATGGATATGTATTTACTAGATGTCATTTGTTCCAGAAATGTATTTGCTGAAATGAACTTGAGCTGACATGCCTCATAACTCCAGGTCCATGTATATTTCAACGTATTATGGGAGAACATGTACAAAAAATCCTACTCCCTCATTTGCGATGAATTCATCGCTCGCATTATTTTCATCCTTTTCAAGAAAGAGTGTCCAAGGCTATCGACTACGGCAAAAAAGGTGATAGCAAAGGTCGGCCACTGGTATCTGGATGAGCGCGATACCTACATCAGGGTTTTTGGGGCCACCATAACACCGCACCTTTTACCTATGCATGTCCCTGATCGACTAGTAGTGGGGGAGATATGCTACCAAACTATCCTACAAGGCTACAACGCTACCCTAGTGAAAGACAAGAAGTAGGCATTTATACCTTATGGATTCCATATTGGTTTCTACTTGGTAAAAGACACCGCCCAAGATAAGCAAGAAGGACTGAGTCAATTAGAGTTCTAATTCCAGACCGGTCATTTTCACAAACACGACCCAAAGGGTCTAGTTCTGAAACATGCATCTCAAGTGTCGTCCTGTTGGCCATACGCCCACGACAAATTTGAAGACGAGGTCTTCACGAAAAATGTCCAGGATAGGGACGAAGTTGTGGCAAGGATGGTCGACCCTAAGATGACCAAGTTCATAGCCATGAGCCTGGATGAACAAATGACGATACTAGAAAAATCAGGTCAAGAGGCCCTCTGGGCCAGAGAATAAATGGTAGCAGCCGAAGCAGTAGTTCCCCTGGTAGCGGTCAAAGTAACAGAGAATCCCCAGGTCACCCTGGTGCAATATAGAGGTTTCCCCATGGTTCAGGACATGCAGGAGAGGGGGTTACTCATTTTAGGACATGCGTAGTGGATAATTGACCAGCTGCAAGATGACCCAAACCTCATAAATATGGCAAGGCTCCCTATTGACAACCCGGATGAAATCTAGATAGGACCAAGCGACCCTGAATTCATAGACCTTGATGAGATTATTGGGTTAGACGACCTTGAATTCAAAACGCCACCAGTCGGATCACTGACAGGTGTTTCGACTTAGCCAGAGACAGTCGTAGCATCAAAGAAGACCATTGCGTAAAACCCCTTAAGTGAGTTGATAAATATCTATGATGATGATGAGAGCCCAGAAGTATCTCTTGTGACCTTGGTATATATCGAAGAAGAAAAGGAACCAGAGAAGAAATGTTCCCCTGTTCTCGATGCTAAAGTTCAGGGGCTTCCACAGAACGAGAAAGAATTCAAGAGCATCCTAGACACCAAGTTGCCAAATTCCATGGAAATACAAGTGGATAGTCTGAAAGAAGGGCTCCCACAAACCGAACAAAGTGAAGAAATTCCGCAGCAGGAAATCGGCATTTCAACAACCGATTACCAACTAAGTACCCAAAATACCCCCAATGCCTTAATTTCAATTGATATCCAAAACCTCGATGAGCGACAGACAGAAGTTGGGTCTTCAGAACATAGGGAGGAAGTTCGAGAACCTAGCTCTGAACAAGTATATACCGTCAAGAGTTTAGGGAATACACTCACATGGGGGTATCAACAGATTCCCAAACCTGTGGATGAAGTAGTCGACATACATGCTATAGAATATGATCAAAAAAGGAAGGCTATCATCCAAAGAACCACCAAGAAGAGGAGGATCACTTTAGATCGCTCCATACTCATCACTACGGAAGAACACCTAAACAACACAGAGCATGATAAAACATCCGAACTCATCGTGGTAGGGATGGAGATCACCGATGCCACCCTGGATAGAGATAAAAGAGATAAAGAGGAGTTGGACGTTGCCCTGAAGGAATTGGAACATTTGCGCCACTTGGAGAAATACTATCAAGACACCACACAGGCCGCAGTGTTTCTAAGGAGCAAGTTTTAGGAGGCCTACAACAAGTTCACAGATGAGCGACACCTATTCACTGCAAGGATAGCTGAGCTCCAAGAAGCAAGCCATGGAAAGAGTCGACTACATCAGTGCAGTCCAACAGGGATGAGATACAAAAGAACATGACATTCGGGTGTTGAAAGAAATCATCCTTAATCGCATAAGGAAATCGTCCGAGTATTGGGAAAAAATGGCTTGGGAACCTCATCGAGAAATCTAAGAGAAATGGGCCAAGTGCGAGAAAAACTGGATCAAGATCAATCAGGTGATGAAATATATCGGACTCCTCGAGTTTGGCACACCCGATGACTTTGTCGATTTGCACGACATAGTCAAGTCGCACACCGAGAAAGACTCATTATGGGTCGAGGAGATAGCTAAGGTGACAGATATGGCGCTAAGTCAGGTGTGACAGTTCACGGAGCACCCGATCAAAGCTCAGGCTATGCTGCAATAGTTAAGTGCCAGTCTAGTCAAGTATCGGGTGCATGCAATAGAGATAAGAGAGATTTACTCGACCCTACTGGAACATCATAGATTCATGTACTCTAACACATGTGAGGATATTTTTATCCAGTGTTCAGAGTATGGGAAGAGTCACCCTCTTAAGTGAAGTCTTGAGATGAATCTTAGAAGAGCGGATAGAAGAGAAAGCCACGTGGCGAATTTTGTTTTACTTATTTGCACTTTAGTCGTTATTTTTAGTTAATTTTATGTTATAAATAGGAGCATCGACCGATTAGTTAAGGGTCGATGGTTGTGGCAAGAAATTCTCATTTTTGGTTTTGTTAAGAACTATTTTAGAGCTACCTTTAATTGAGAAGTCCTTCTGGACTAGAGACAAGTTTATGTTTTCATCAAATACATGTATGATTGGATGTGGAGAAGAACTATTTCCTATTCTGTATCATGAATGGATGCAATAACGAGTAAGAGCTATTAAATCTATTGATAAGTTATTTGATGCAATTTTTTACAGTTCTTTCTTTAATGATGAAAATGAATCTTTGTGTTATTATGTGATTGATGATTAGAAATGAGTGAATTATTTTTCTTGCCATCATTTATCACATGCATGTTTTCTTCTGATAATTTGTATCTCAGTTAGTAATTGGAATATTCACATGGTTAATGTATTAGTACTAGGCCTATGGTATACGATCATTTCCTACACGCTAGAGTAAAGGGTTATCCCAAGCTCAGCCTCTTCTCTAGTAGTTTAGTTTGTTCCCACTTTGTTACCTAGTTGGTTTATACCGGATTTATCTTATATCAGTCCTACCTAAGAGAAAAACACAAAAAAGAGAACGTTCGAACTGGAGGACAAAGCCTTCACAAGAAAACGTAAGGCCCATCAATTAAACTGGTCGGATTGCAAGATCTGGAGAACCATTCCACTATTAAACACTGCAGAGTCTAATTGGGCCTCGATGGTGGGTTTGGTTCCTACTATTGGGTTAACTGGCTTTAGTCCCCACCAACAGGTGGGTGGGGGGGGATTAGAGAAAATGTATTATTCTAATACATTTTCTCTATTAATTCCTCACACCCCACCCACCCTCTTATGGTGGGTGGGGGTGAATTAATAGAGAAAATGTATTATAATCAAATAACAATTTTCATATATATATAAATTTTCTTATGTGTAAAATGTTTTATTTTATTCTTTTAATTTACTAAAGTTATATTTATTTAAAATTTGGAGTGAAGATACAAAGTATAAATATAAATTATTCAAGTTTAAAATACCTCAAACTTTTAAATGACAATAATATTTGTGGGATATTTCAATTTTTCTTTTTTCAAAATTATTTTATTGTCTTTCCCATTTTTATTTTTAAATTTAGTAGGGATGTAAGGTTTGATATTATTATTATTAATGTGATTTTCATTTTTAATATTTGAATAGTTAAAAAAATTATAACCAACCTTTTTTGAGTTTGTGGTGGTTATTACTCATACTAAACCAAATAACAATGAGTTTATCCACTCAAATTTATCAATTTGTGCTTATATTCCAAATATCTAATCACGAGTTAAACTCCACATAAGTACACATTGATTCAATCAAGAGAAATGTGTAAGGAGTGGTGCATTTGATTTTAAATTTATAGGTAATTAAACATTTTTAGATTTTCTTGATTTTAATTATGAGAAGTTAAAATTGTCTAAATTTCATGACAATGTAGAAACTAGACATCCTACTACTATTAAAACACCTTGGTTTGTAAAATTTGTGATAAAAATGTTGTGGATGAAAAATATTTCCTTTTAATGTTCTCTACCCTTAATAATATCAAAAACCATAATGACCTAATTATTGAATATATAATCCTTCGAGGATTGCAAGGGGCTGATAGCCCCCCAACACGAGCGTTCAGGAGCAATGCCCCTGAGAATTTTTGTTTCCTCGGGAAACGTGTCACATTTTTGCCTCATTTTTTTTGTTGCCTCGATTTTTGTGTCCATTATTGGGTGGTTTTTCAGCACATGTTTTTTTTTTATGGTTTTCTATTTTCGATTAAGGAATTAGGGTTGTTGACTAATCCAGGTCATTAGATTAGGGTTTTGGATGTCCCTAGATCCTATATGTATATTGTATTGTAAGCATTGTATCACTATGAATGAATATAAAATATGTTGGTTTTCCCGGTTTGGGTTTCCAGGGGAAAACTCTTTGTGTAATGTGTGTATCTGCCATTGTATATTTTCTATTCTTTTATTGAAAATTTGTTTGCAATAAAATGTTGTAGAAGGTTAAAATCTACATTTGATATCAGAGCTTTGTTGGCTTTATGGGGGCACCTTTGTAGTCAAGAGTTTGGCTTGGGACTGCGTTAAGCCTTTTTATAGTGGGAAATGTGTGTTATTGATTTTTTAGGTGAAAATAAAGGGGAGCAGTTCGAAAATGGAGATCGAGAAGTTTAATCGGAAAATTTTTGAGTTGTGGAAGCTTAAGATGGAAGATCTATTGGTGGAAAGAGATCAGTGGATCGTGATGGATCCTGATACTGCACCTACAGGAACTTCAACGGATGACTGAAATTTTTTGGATCAGAAGGCGAAGAGCACAATCCGACTATGCCTCTAAGATTTAGTATTATTGAATGTGCTAGAGTAAGCTACAGTAAAAAATTTATGGGATAGGTTGGGGAATTTGTATAGGTTTAAGTCCCTAGTAAATAAACGTTTCTTGAGAAATAAGTTGTATAACCTAAGGATGAGAGATGGAGACTTGGTGCCAGAACATTTGAACGCATTCAATGCTATGGTAAGTCAGTTAGTATCTGTTGAGCTTAAAGTTTCAGATGAAGATAAGTATATACGTTTACTATTCTCTTTACTAGAATCATGGGATAGTCTGTTTATGGCCATAGATAGTAATACAACTTTCTGGAATTTTGATGAAGTGGTCTCATCCTTATTGTCGAAGGAGATGAGATGAAAGAACATGGAAGGACTGAGCACAAAGGAATTATTTGCAGGAGGATTCTCCAAGGAAAGAAATATATCTAAGTCCTCAAGTGGGAGATCTAAGTCTAAGGGAATATCTAAGTCTCCTAGAAAGTTTGTAAAGATATGATGGAGATGTGGAAAAGAAGGGCACTACAAGAAGCAGTGTAGATCCAAAGTTGAGAAAAATAAGGGATCCGAAGAATATCCTTCTACATAAGAAAATACCTCCAAGGAAGAAGGAGGGGATGTGTACTTGGATTCTTGAAGGTTGACTCAGGTGCAACCATTCATATGACTCCCCACAGGTAGTGGTTCTATGAATATGAAAAGTAGGATGGAGGTAATGTTTTCTTAGGTGATGACTCGACAACCAAAACAATAGGTCAAGGAAAATTCAAGTTGAGTCTCATAGATGGAAGGATTATAACACTAGCTGGTGTTCTTCACATCCCATGATTGGACATAAATTTGATTTTTATAAGAAAAACGAACGATGCAGGGGTAAAAACAATATTTGAAAAGGAAACCTATAGGATGGTTCGTGGAGAAATCGTGTTGTTGAAGGGAGTTTGGTTTGGAACTTTGAATAAGATGCAAGGAAGCACTATTAGTGATGGGTGTAATAGTTCCATTGTTCCTGATATTGGAGTTGAAGAAGAAAGAACACCTACAGTCTTTGGAGAAAAGGTTATGATGTGGCATCAAATATTGGGGCATATCGGAGAGAAGGGTCTTCGAATACTACACATTAAACTTATGGTTGAAGGCATGTATCATTGATCTCTGGATTTTGATTTATGTGAACATTGTGTATATGGGAAGAATAATCGGGTAAGATTCCCCTCTAGTGCAACGAGGGTAGAAGTAATTTTAGAACTATTTCACACTGATGTGTTTGGACCTGTGTCAATTCCATCATTGGGAAAATATGTGTACTATGTCCCATTTATAAATGGATTCTCAAGGAATACTTGGATATATTTCATCAGGAAGAAATATGAAGTCTTTGACAGGTTTAAAGAGTTTAAGGCTCTTGTTGAGAATCAAACAGAGAAAATAATTAAGGTGCTAAGGACAGATAATGGAGGAGAGTTATGCGGGAATGAATTTGAAGAATTCTGTAAGAAGTGTGGTATAGAAAGGAAGAACACTACTCCATATACACCTCAACATAATGGAGTTTCAGAAAGGATGAACATGATGTTGATGGAAAAAGCATGGTGCATGCTCAGTGGTGTCAGGTTAGGGAAATAATTTCGGGAAGAGGCAGTGGATATTACATGTTACCTTTTCAATAGATCACTCTCATTAGTGTTGGATGACAAGACTCCACAAGAGGTATGGAATGGTAAAAAACCTTCTCTCACACATCTCAAAGTATTTGGTTGTGAGGCCTATGTTCATGTTCCAAAGGAAAATAAGAGTAAGATAGGTAAGAAGGCTGAAAATTGTATCTTTATTGGGTATAAAGATGGTATCAAAGGTTATAAGCTTTGGTACCCAGAAACTAAGAAGGTTGTGTATAGACAAGCTGTGGTATTTAGAGAAACGAAGGATGTTGTTAAATAGGAAGTCCTACCAAGTAAGGAAGAACCAAATAAAATATAGTTTGATTTAAAGGATGATGAATCAGACTCTACAGAATAACATGAATCAAAAGAAGAAGATCAACATACTCCAGTATTGAGGAGATCAGTTTGAGAAAGAAGGATACAGGAAATGTATACTCCATTTGATTTGCGTTCAAATTTTTCTTTGTCTATTACTGATGACGATCCTAGAACTATCAGGGAGGCAGTGGATTCAGAGGATGGAAATCTCTAGAAAAAGGCCATGGATGAAGAAATGGAAGCCTTGGATAAGAATGAGGCTTGGTATCAATTGAAGTTGATGACTGGAAGAAATCCCATTGGAAAAAAATGGGTATTTAAAAAGAAGTTGAATGCAGAAGGCAAAGTGGAGAAATGAAAAACTCAGTTAGTAGCAAAGGGTTATTCCCGGGTTGAGGGAATTGATTTTGGTGATTTTTTTTCTCATGTTGCCAAGTTAACTTCTATGAGATTTATGTTATCTGTTGTTGCTTTATTTCATTTTAAAGTAGAACAGATGGATGTGAAGACAACATTCATACATGGGGATATGGAAGAAGAAATATATACGAAGCAACTAGAAGGCGTTTCTGTGAAGGAAAAGAAGGAGCTGGTATGTAAGTTGAAAGTTGAAAAAGTGCTTGCATGGTTTAAACAATCACCATGGATGTCGTATCAAAAATTTGATACTTATATGTTTGGAGAATATTTACAAAAAATCCTACTCCCTCATTTGCGATGAATTCATCGCTCACATTATTTTCATCCTTTTCAAGAAAGAGTGTCCAAGGTTATCGGCTGCGGCAAAAAAGGTGATAGAAAAGGTCGGCCATTGGTATCTCGATGAGCACGATACCTGCATCAGGGTTTTTAGGGCCACCATAGCACCGCACATTTTACCTATACATGTCCCTGATCGAATAGTAGTGGGGGAGATATGCTACCAAACTATCCTACAAGGCTAGATTGCTACCCTAGTGAAAGACAAGAAGTAGGCATTTATACGTTATGGATTCCATATTGGTTTCTACTTGGTAAAGTACACCGCCCAAGATAAGCAAGAAGGACTGAGTCAATTAGATTTATGATTCCAGACTGGTCGTTTTCGCAAACACGACCCAAAGGGTCTAGTCCTGAAACATGCGTCTCAAGTGTCGTCCTGTTGGCCATACAACCATGACAAATTTGAAGATGAGGTCTTCACAAAAAATGTCTAGGATTGGGACGAAGTTGTGGCAAGGATGGTTGACCCTAAGATGACCAAGTTCAGAGCCATGAGCCTGGATGAACAAATGAAATCTAGACAGGACCAAGCAGCCCTAAATTCATAGACCTTGATGAGATTACTAGGTTAGACGATCCTGAATTCACAACGCGACCAGCTGGATCACCGACAAGTGTTTCGGCTCAGCCAGAGATAGTCATAGCATCGGGGAATACCATTGCATCAAACCCCTTAAGCGAGCTGATAAATATCTATGATGATGATGATGAGAGCCCAGAAGTATCTCTTGTGACCTCGGTATATATCGAAGAAGAAAAGGAACCAGAGAAGAAATCTTCCCCTTTTCCCGATGCTAAATTTCAGGGGCTTCCACATAACGATCAAGAATTCAAGAGCGACCCAGACACCAAGTTTCCCTATGCCATGGAAATACAAGTGGATAGTCCGAAAGAAGGGCTCCCACAAACTGAACAAAGTGAATAAATTCTGCAGCAGGAAATTGGCATTTCAACGACCGATTACCAAGTAAGTACCCAACATACCCCCAATGCCTTAGTTTCAATTGATACCCAAAACCTCAATGAGCGATAGACAGAATTCAAGTCTTCAGAACATAAGGAGGAAGTTCGAGATCCCAGCTCTAAACAAGTATATACTGTCAGAAGTTTAAGGAATACACTCACATCGGGGTATCATCAGATTCCCAAACCTGTGGACGAAGTAGCCGACATACATGCTATATCATATGATCGGAAAAGGAATGCTATCATCCAAAGAACCACCAAGAAGAGGAGGATCACTTTAGATCGCTCCATACTCATCACTATGGAGGAACACCTAATCAACACAGAGCATGCTAAAACATTTGAACTCATCGTGGTAGGGATGGAGATCACCGATGCCACCCTGGACAGAGCTAAAAGAGATGAAGAGGAGTTGGACGTTGTCTTTCCCATTTTTATTTTTAAATTTAGTAGGGATGTAAGGTTTGATATTATTATTATTAATGTGATTTTCATTTTTAATATTTGAATAGTTAAAAAAATTATAACCAACCTTTTTTGAGTTTGTGGTGGTTATTACTCATACTAAACCAAATAACAATGAGTTTATCCACTCAAATTTATCAATTTGTGCTTATATTTCAAATATCTAATCACGAGTTAAACTCCACAGAAGTACACATTGATTCAATCAAGAGAAATGTGTAAGGAGTGGTGCATTTGATTTTAAAATTATAGGTAATTAAACATTTTTAGATTTTCTTGATTTTAATTATGAGAAGTTAAAATTGTCTAAATTTCATAACTATGTAGAAACTTGAGATCCTACTACTATTAAAACACCTTGGTTTGTAAAATTTGTGATAAAAAGGTTGTGGATGAAAATAATTTCCTTTTAATGTACCCTACCCTTAATAATATCAAAAACCATAATGACCTAGTTATTGAATATATAATCCTTCTGGGATTGCAAGGGGACAATAGCCCCCCAACGGAAGGGTTCGGGAGAAATTCCCCCGAGAATTTTTGTTTCCTCAGGAAACGTGTCACATTTTTGCCTCATTTTTTGTGTTGCCTCGATTTTTGTGTCCATTATTGGGTGGTTTTTCAGTACATGGTTTTTTTCGATTGTTTTCTATTTCCAATTAAGGAATTAGGGTTGTTGACTAATCCAGGTCATTAGATTAGGGTTTTGGAAGTCCCTAGATCCTATAGGTATATTGTATTATAAGCAATGTATCACTATGAATGAATATAAAATATGTTGGTTTTCCTGGTTTGGGTTTCCAGGGGAAAACTCTCTGTGTAATGTGTGTATTTGCCATTGTATATTTTATGTCTTTTATTGAAAATTTGTTTGCAATAAAATATTGTAGAAGGTTAAAATCTACATTTGGTATCAGAGCTTTGTTGGCTTCAGGGGGGCACCTTTGTAGTCAAGGGTTTGGCTTGGGACTGTGATAAGCCTTGTTACAGTAGGAAATGTGTGTTATTGATTTTTCAGGTGAAAAGAAAGGGCAAGTAGTTTGAAAATGGAGATCGAGAAGTTTAATGGGAAAATTTTTGAGTTGTGGAAGCTTAAGATGGAAGATCTATTGGTTGAAAAATATCAGTGGATCGTGATGGATCCTAGTACTGCACCTACAGGAACTTCAACGGATGACTGAAAAAATTTGGATCGGAAGGCGAAGAGCACAATCCGACTGTGTCTCTCAGATTTAGTATTATTGAATGTGTTAGAGGAAGCTACAGTCAAAAATTTATGGGATAAGTTGGGGAAGTTGTATCGACCTAAGTCTCTAGTAAATAAACTTTTTCTGAGAAATAAGTTGTATAACCTGAGGATGAGAGATGGAGACTTTGTGCCATAACATTTGAACGCATTCAATGTTATTGTAAGTCAGTTAGTATATGTTAAGATTAAAGTTTCATATGAAGATAAGTATATAAGTTTATTTTTCTCTTTGCTAGAATCGTGGGATAGTCTGTTTGTGGCCATAGGTAGTAATACAACTTCCTTGAATTTTGATGAAGTGGTCTCATCTTTATTGTCAGAGGAGATGAGACGAAAGAACATGGAAGGACATAGCACAAAGGAATTATTTGTAGGAGGACGCTCCAAGGAAAGAAATAGATCTAAGTCCTCAAGTGGGAGATCTAAGTCTAAGAGAAGATCTAAGTCTCCCAGAAAGTTTGTAAAGATATGCTAGAGATGTGGAAAAGAAGGGCACTACAAGAAGCAGTGTAGATCCAAAGTTGAGAAAAATAAGGGATATGAAGAATATCCTTCTACATAAGAAAATACCTCCAAGGAAGAAGGAGGGAATGTGTACTTGGATTCTTGAAGGTTGAATCAGGTCCATCCATTCATATGACTCTCCACAAGTAGTGGTTCTGTGAATATGAAATGTAGGATGGAGGTAATGTTTTCTCAGGTGATGACTCGACAACCAAAATCATAGGTCAAGGAAAATTCAAGTTGAGTCTCATAGATGGAAGGATTATAACACTAGCTGGTGTTCTTTACATCCCATGATTGGACATAAATTTGATTTTTCTAAGAAAAATGGATGATGCAGGGGTAAAAACAATATTTGAAAAGGAAACCTGTAGGATTGTTCGAGGAGAAATGGTGTTGTTGAAGGGAGTTCGGTTTGCAACTCTGTATAGCTGCAAGGAAGCACTATTAGTGATGGGTGTAATAGTTCCATTGTTCCTGATATTGGAGTTGAAGAAGAAAGAACACCTACACTCTCTGGAGAAAAGGTTATGATGTGGCATCAAATATTGGGTCATATCGGAGAGAAGGGTCTTTTAATACTACACATTAAAGTTATGGTTGAAGGCATGTATAAATGCTCTATGGGTTTTGATTTATGTGAACATTGTGTATATGGGAAGAATAATCGAGTAAGATTCCCCTCTGGTGCAACGAGGGTAGAAGTAATTTTAGAACTATTTCACATTGATGTGATTGGACTACTCCATATACACCTCAATAGAATGGAGTTTCATAAAGGATGAACATGACGTTGATGGAAAAAGCAAGGTGCATGCTCAGTGGTGTCAAGTTAGGGAAATAATTTCGGGAAGAGGCAGTGGATATTGCATGTTACCTGGTCAATAGATCACTCTCATTAGCATTGGATGACAAGACTCCACAAGAGGTATGGACTGGTAAGAAACCTTCTCTCACACATCTCAAGGTATTTGGTTGTGAGGCCTATGTTCATGTTTCAAAGGAAAATAAGAGTAAGATAGGTAAGAAGGTTGAAAAGTGTATCTTTATTGGGTATAAAGATGGTATCAAAAGTTATAAGCTTTGGAACCCAGAAACTAAGAAGGTGGTGTATAGTCGAGATGTGTTATTTAGAGAAACGAAGGATGTTGTTAAACAGGAAGTCCTACCAAGTAAGGAAGAACCAAAGAAAATATAGTTTGATTTAAAGGATGATGAATCTGACTCTACAGAATAACATGAATCAAAAGAAGAAGATCAACATACTCCAGTATTGAGGAGATCAGTTCGAGAAAGAAGGATATCGGAAATGTATACTCCATTTGATTTTCGTTCAAATTTTTCTTTGTCTATTACTGATGATGATCCTAGAACTATCATGGAGGCAGTGGATTCAGAGGATGGAAATCTCTAGAAAAAGGCCATGGATGAAGAGATGGAAGCCTTGGATAAGAATGAGGCTTGGTATCTATTGAAGTTGTTGAATGGAAGAAATCCCATTGGAAAAAAATGGGTATTTAAAAGAAGTTGAATGCATAAGGCAAAGTGGAGAAATGTAAAGCTCAGTTAGTAGCAAAGGATTATTCCCAGGTTGAGGGAATTGATTTTGGTGAGATTTTTTCTCATGTTGCCAAGTTAACTTCTATAAGATTTATGTTATCTGTTGTTGCTTTATTTCATTTTCAAGTAGAACATATGGATGTGAATACAATATTCATACATGGGGATATGGAAGAAGAAATATATATGAAGCAGCCAGAAGACATTTCTGTGAACGAAAAGAAGGAGCTGGTATGTAAGTTGAAAAAGTTCATGTATGGTTTAAAACAATCACCATGGATGTGGTATCAAAAATTTGATACTTATATGTTGGGACTTGGCTTCATAATAAGAAAAGAGAATCATTGTGTGTATTTTAAATTAATTGGTGATCATTTGATTTATTTGTTCTTGTATGTGAATGGAATTTCGTTGATAGGAAACAACAAGGATATTATACACGATGTGAAAACTCAGTTGTCCTCTAAATTTGACATAAAGGATCTCAATGCTTCAAATTTCATTTTGGGCATGGAAATTAAAAGAGATTGGAAAAAGAGGAAACTCTGGTTAAATTAGAGAAAATATGTTGAGACAATATTGCATAGGTTTAATATGCATAAATGTAAACCAATCAAGGTCCCTGTTCCTGTTGGTGTAAAGTTATTTGCGGATTAGTGTGCCAAGACATGGGAAGAGGAAGAGGACATGTCTCGTGCAGTTGGAATTTTGATGTATGCAATGGTCTATACTAGACCGGACATTGCACACACAGTGGGAGGTTTTAGCAGGTATATGTCAAAACTAGGGAAGGAGCATTGGAAAACAGTAAAAAGGGTTTTTAGGTATTTGCACGACACTGCTAGCTATGGATTGTGCTACCAAGGAAGACTAGGATTGGAAAGAGTATTGGACATACATGGCTTTATGGATGCAGACTGGGCTGGAGATCTAGATCGTAGGAGATCTACAAGAGGGTATTTGGTTAACCTGTTTGGAGGAGAAAATAGTTAGATGAGAAAAATACAGGTTGTAGTGGCACTTTCAACTACAAAAGTTGAATACATGGCAACCACCCATGCAAGGAAGCAGTATGGTTACAAATATTGTGTTCAGGTATTGGGTTGGTACAACAGGATGTAAGGATAGATTGTGACAATCAGAGTGCAATTTTTCTGGCGAAGAACCCGACTTATCATTCAAAGAGAAAGCATATTGATATTCAATATCACTTTGTGAGAGACATGGTTGAAGAAAATAAAGGGTTGTTGATGAAGGTCGACACTTTGAAGAATGTTGCAGATTCATTAACAAAATTTGTGAGCACTGAGAAGTTCTCTTGGTCTAGATGATCCATAGGAATTACTGCCATGGATGGTTGACTATGTAACCCTGTAACCCCATGTATGAAAAGAAAACAAAAAGTGGGAGAATGTTGGGTATGTGTTATATTCTTTGCACAACTAGAAATTGTTTATTTCCTTAGAAATGTATCACATTTTTGCCTTGTTTTTTGTGTCACCTTGATTTTTGTGTCTATTGTTGGGAGGTTTTTCGGCACATGGTTTTTGCCAATTGTTTTCTATTTCCGGTTAAGGAATTAGGGTTGTTGACTAATCCAGGTCATTGGGTTAGGGTTTTGGATGTCGCTGGCTCCTATATGTATATTGTATTGTAAACAATGTTGATGATGATGATGATGATGATTAACGTCCACTAAGACCTAATTGGTCTATCGCACCTTAAGAGGGTAAGTGATTACTTGTGATTCTTTAGAATTTTTTTTCTGTGCTTGAAAAGCATTAAGAGAAGCTTTCCAAGATCACCATACTTTTGTTGAGTTAAGAGGTTAGGAAGGTTGGTAGTGTGATCAATATTTTGAAAATGAGATCTAACATGGGTATAGGCTAGACAATCTAAGAGAAAGTGTTTTTCATATTCAACCTTCTTAGTGTCACAAAGGTGACACACTCTTTATCCCCATGGCGTTTTAGGAATTGACCAATGCCCAGTTTCACTATGGAGCTCGTGACAATTTGTTCTTATCTTAACAATGCTTATTTTTTTCTTTACACTTGACAAAACAGATAGATAATTTTGATCTTCTAGATTAAGGTTGATTACAACTTTATAATACCTTAATTTTATTTTTTCCTCTAACTCTTTATCACACCACATTTTTTCCTTAAATTTTGATTTAACATTTTTTTTAATAGTATCTTTATTCTACAAAATGGTTTCTTCCATGATTCCCCAATAGTTTAGCCAAGGCCGGGCGTCTTTATGCCATCCTCGCTTGAGTCGATGGTGGTTATGACTTGATTTGGAAGCAATTTTAGGTAGCCTCTTGTCTTGCATGTTGTTTAACTTGTTCTTATACATTAGGTATCTAGTCATAGCCATGCTCTCAATGGGGGAGAGGCTTGTTTCTATGAGGGGGATGGGATAAGGGGTATTTCCTTTAATTTTGAGATTATAGGTTATAAAATTCTTTTGTATTTGCTCTATCTTTCTCCAGGATTCACGAGAGATACTACAGCCCAAGACTTCACATCCATAAAGAATAACAGGTGTAACAAGAGTCTCAAAGAGGAGTTTATTCTTATCCCAACTCCAAAGTTCGGCTGATTTACAATTGTTTTCAAGCCCATAATAAGATTTCCATCCCCCAATAATCCTTTTCTCAATGCTATAATTCCAATTAAGCTTGTGGTGAATATCAATGCATCACTATGAATGAATATAGAAAATGTTGGGTTTCCCCTTTGGATTTCCAGGGGAAAAATATCTGTGTAATGTGTGTATTTTACATTGTATCTTTTCTGTTATTTTATTGAAAATATGTTTGCAGTAAAATATTGTACAAGGTTAAAATCTACATTTTTGATGTAACCCTCTTCCTTTGTACCTTTCATTTGAATATTAGGGTCAGAAGCCTGGAGCTAGAAGAGATATTCTCCATGTCTATTATTTTTCGATCCCAAAGGGTGGAGACTCCTCCAGAAGTGCATTCAACTATTATCTAGCTAGATTCACACCCAGGCCATATTCTTTGCGTTATCCATATGATATTACCTTCATCACACTTTGTTTCTTGAAGGAGGACTATGTCCACTTTCATCATTAGGATTTTTTTCTTCATCATACATTGTTTGGAAGGGATGTTCATACCTCTAATATTCTGGGATGTAATTTTCATTATCAACATTTGGGTTGGGGAGGTAAATAGTTATCCGAGAGACATACAACTTATCCTGAGTTTACCATAAATGCTCTTATTTCTTCTAGATTTTGGCGGTAAGGTTTTCTCCCTCTTCTTTTTTCCTCTCCTAAGGGTTTCTTCTGGGATTTAAGGGGATTGGTATTAATACCCATACTTCCTAAGACTAGAGATCCTGGTCCTGGTTTGGATTCTTTTCCCTTACCTTGCTCTAGGTATTTTTGTAATCATCTTAGTTGGACTATGGTAAGGCTATTAATTGTCGAAGTTCCATGGATCTCCATCAGAGTTGGAAAATCTATTTCAATTTCTTCTAATTCCATGTCTTGTGTTGTATCTGGTTATGATTCCTCTTCAAATTTTGAGGTTGGATCTTGGTTTTCTTTCATCGTTACTTAGTTCCCCGCTATTCCTTTATTTTCTTGTTCTTTCTCTATTTTGCACCATTTAGGTACTTCTACCTTGGTTTCCATGGCTTCCTTGGTTTCTGTATTTGTTTCCATTGGTTTTTCATTGTCTTTGGCTTCATTGGATCCTCCTTACAGGATCTTGAAGCTATTTATTGAGCTCTGGTTCTGAGTCGTTATGGGTTATTTAGGTTGTTGTCATCCTACCTTCCTTTTTCTTGGAATCTTGGTAAAACCCTCTGGATATGTTTCTTCGTTTCCTATAGTCCCTTGAGGAGAAGCATTTAAGAGACAATCCATAAATATATAGACATGAATATGAAATTTCCTACATCAAAAAGGAATATTCTTGTAGTTGAGAGGCCTCTTTTTTTTATTTGGAAGGTCTGGTCCCTTTTCATCCTTTCCCTGAGTTGACGTGTTTGTCTCCTTCTAGCAGGTTTTGGTCTGCCCATTGTAGACTCCCCCCATATAGACATCCTCACCTTTGATTTTAGGGTTGATATGACTACATATTCGAAATACTTTCGATTCTCCTCTACTAACCCTTCTTTTGAGGCCTTTCCTATCCTGGGATCTGACATCTTGGGAGATGATACCTCCGTGCACAAAGGACACCTTCCCTATCACCATCCAGGGAGCTAAGAAGCTCCTTCTTTGATCCAGATTATTTTGAGAATGAAATGAAGAAAGAGATATAAAAATCAAATATACAAAGATATTGCAATAAACACAAATATACAGTAATGAACAATTTTTATTAATGAGAGAATGTACAAAAACTGTAAAATTACAGAGTGAATTACTCGCTAGAATGGTGGCCTCTTATCTCTGAGAAGAGATGTGATGGATACACTAATTCTCAATAAGATGACGATGTTTACAATGAGGCTCTAAAGGCATTTTTAACATAAAAATATCCAAAACTGTAACCCCGGAAGATGAAACACCAAAAGGTTTGCGGGCCCCAATGGGGGTAGTTGGTATGTCAACTTCCCAAGGGCATAAATTTTGCATACGATCTCTATTTGGGGAATTATATACCTCGTCAGAGAGGCCTAGCCGAGGATTACATATCTCGTTTAGACCAGACATTGCCATTGGTATCTTCTTGGCACTATCATGTCCAAAAAACATCGTTTAGGGCCTCAAAATGACCTCAGAAGTTCATGACCCGAAAAAACGTAAACAAATTGCCAAGGTGGAAACCCATGTTTTGAGATAGTGGAATAAGTGGGTGGCCACCAATTTCCACCTTGATCAATCATCCCCCCTTAGGAAGCAATGGTCTCCATTGCGTCAAGTCCCTGGGGAATATTTTTCTGAATCTGAACCTTGGTGAGTTGCTTGCCTTGCTGAAGAAGCCTCCCTACTTAGCTTGTTGAAGGTTCTTATGAACCTATTGTTGGAGGGGTTTGATCCATTTAGCCAATATGGCTACATGATCTTCCTAAGTGTGGGAGGACTTTGTTGGTGAATATTCAACATGAAGAACATGAAGGGATTTATCATAACTTGGTTTGCTTGGGCAGTGTGGAGTCAGCCCCGTAGGTGCAGTAAGAATATCTTGGTGCTCTTCTACAATATTGTTGATCTGCTTCTGTTGGATAGAAGGGTATTGGGCCGAGGCTGCACTGGTTGCAATTTCCTCCTCTTATGACCAAGTTGTGAAGATGTTAAACTTTGCAGTGTGAGAGATTACTTTGTGGCACTATTTTGTTGGCACAGTATTCAAAACTACGTCTAGTATCCTATAGGGATGGCCCCCCGGAGTAACAATGAGGCTACGGGGTCGAGACTCATAAAAAAAATGACGCCTCCACATACATGGCTAACCTAACAAAACATCATAGATTTCGATTGGGGAAACATCACACAATACCTCATCCTTGAAGGGATTGATGTCGTATGACAGGTAGCACTATTGGTTAACATGAAGATATTGTCGTTGGAAAAGCCATATGATATTGTATGGATGCAGGTGTGGTGTTGTCGAAAAATCCAACTTCTTGAAAAACTATGATGAGATGAGGTTTTACGGCTTCTACTATGAACAATAAATGCAACGGGGTCCCCTTCACCCACATCTGTGAATGGAAGAGGTGCTCCCCCTTCTCTGGATCCTCTGGTTCTTCTGGCTGGATTTTTGTAGTAACAACAGAAGTAGTTGTTTCTACATCAATTATCTGTATCCTTTTATTATTATATGAATCAAAGTCCAATTCAGGACTTGAATCTGTTTCTTTGAGCTCAACCACCAACAACTGTTTTGAGCGACATTCATCGGTGTTGTGCCAAGAAATTTTGTGGAAGTCGTACCACTTCCTAGTTTCTCTATTTGTCTTCCTATTATCCTTCTTTTCCTATGGCTTCGACTGGTTGTCTTGAGTTTGAATATTTTGTGAGTTAGGGATTCCTTTACCATACTTTGGTTGTTGCAGATTTCCAGACCCAAAATCCCACTTGTTCTACTACTTACATTTCTGCTCTATTTTGACAACATATCTATAAGCGACTACCAATGATGAGATGTCGAGAAACTCCATTTCAATTTGGATGTACTTGTGTAGAGCCCCATGGTATTTCAAAACCAGATGTCACCCAAAGTATTTTATACCCATCTTGGTGTGCAAGGTATGGAAGCTATTTGCGAACTCCGACACTATTTGGTCCCACTTTTTATGCAACGCAGTCCATCTCATGTATTGTTCATCATAGTTTCCCATAGGGTAATATTGTTCCTTGACCGCATCCATAAAAAAAATCACAAGTGGGCTCGACCCCAAATATTCCAGACTCCTCTGTGTAACTTTTCTCCCAGTAAGTTTCCCACCAATGTTTGTCATGGGGGAGAGCCTTAAGGATCGCAAAGGTGATTTTTTCTCTGTCCAAAAAATTGTGAAGGGAGAAATAACATTCTAGAAAATTTAACCATTTTTCCAAAGCATCTGCAACAATCTGACCTTCAAATATAGGAATATCAAAATTAACGTGTACCTTGAATGGAGTAGTGTCTCCAAAGAAACTGCTTGACGAAGACGCACCTATTATTTTCGACAATCTTTGAAGGATTTGGGAAAAATTCTCCAACGTCTCGTTCCTCTGTTGCGTGATGGATTCTGTGAGAAACAACTTGGTGGGATATGTTTCTCCCATGTCTCTCTTTTCTTCCACCATGGGAGGCCTCTTGGGTTGATGCAAGCGGTTGTCCTCAAGGGAAACTATCTTGAGATCCAATTCATTGTACCTTGACCTCACAAAGGACATGCACTAAGAAACACCAATGAGAAACCTACTCTGATACCACTGATCCAGATTATTTTTTAGAACGTAATGAAGGAAGAGATATAACAATGAAATATACAAATATATTTCAATAAATACAAAGATACAATAATGCACATTTTTTATTAATGAGAGAATGTACAAAAACTATAAAATTACAGAGTGAATGACCGCTAGAATGGTGGCAGTTTATCCCTGAGAAGTGATGTGATGGCTATGCTCACTTGAAAAAATATGACGATGTTTACAATAAGGCTCTAGAGGCCTTTTTAACATAAAGAAAATCCAAAACCCTAACCCCGAATGATGAAACTCCAAAAGGTTTGCGGGCCCCAATGGGGGTAGTTGGTATGTCAACTTCCCAATGGTGTAACATTTGCATACGATCTTCGTTTGGGGAATTCTATACCTCATTGGAAATTTCTAACTGAGTAAATATTTTGTTCAGCTCGAACGATACCTTTGACTATTGTATGGGTGCTTTCATGCCCAAAAAACATCATTTAGGGCCTCAAAACGGCCTCAAACTTTCAGGACCTGAAAAACTATAGAAAATTTGCCAAGGTGGAAACCCATGTTTTGAACCAGTGAAATAGGTGGGTGGCCACCGATTTCCTCCTTGATCAATCCCCCCCCCCTTAGGAAAAAATGGTCTCCGTTGCATCAAGTCCATGGGGAATCTTTTGTTGAATATGAACCTTGGTGAGTTGCATGACTTGCTGAAGAAATAACCCTGCTTAGTTTGTTGAAGGTTGTTATGAACCTGTTACTGGAGGGGTTGGATCTATTTAACCAATATGTCTGCATGATCTTCCTGAGTGTGGGTGGACTTTGTTGGTGAAGATGAAGCATGAAGAATATGAAGGGATTTATCATAACTTGGTTTGACTGGGAAATGTGGAGGCACCCCCGTAGGTGCAGTAGGAATATCTTGGTCTTTTATACAATCTTGTTTATCTGCTTCTACTGGATAGAAGGGTCTCGGGTCAAGGCTGCGGTGGTTGCAGTTTCCTTCTCTTATGACCAGGTTGTGAAGAGGCTAAACTTTATGGTATGAGATATTACTTTGTTGCATTGTTTTGTTGGCACAATAGTCATAACTACCTCTATTATCTTGTAGGGATGACCCCCCAAAGTAACAATGATGCTATGGGGTCGAGACTCATAAAAAGAAAGATTCCCCAACATATATGGTTGAACTAACAAAAAATCATATACTTCTAGTGGGGCAACATCACATGGTACCCCATCCTTTAAGAGTTTTATGTCATATGGCAGGCGACACTACTCGTTGACATGAAGATATCGTCCCTGGTGGAGCCATCTGATGTTGTATGGATGCAGGTGTGGTTTTGTCGGAAAATCCAACTGCTTGGTGACCTTTGTTGAGATGAGGTTCTTTTGGCTTATTCTATCAACAAAAAAATGCAACAGGGTCTCCTTCACCCACATATATGAATGAAAGAGGTGCTCCCCATCTATTGGATCCTCTAGTTGGATTATTACGGTCGTGACAGTAGCAGTGGCTTCTCCATCAATTATATGTCTCCTTTTATTATTTTTTGAATCGGAGTCCAAGTTGGGGCTCGAATCTTTTTATTTAAGCTCAAGCACCAACAAATGTTTCAAGAAACCTTCATCGGTGTTGTGCCAAGGGATTTTGTGGAATTCACACCACTTCCCAGTGTCCTTCTTCGTCTTCTCGTTACCTTTATTTTCCTGTGGCTTGGACTGGTTTTCTTGAGGTTGATTGTTATGTGAGTTAGGGCTTCCTTTACCGTAATTTGGTTGTTGTGGATTTGCAGACACAAAATCCCGCTTGTTCGGCTGCTTAAATTTCTACTTGATTTTGACAACATATTTATAAGGGGCTCCCAGTGAAGAGATATCCAGAAAATCCATTTCAGTTTGGTTGTACCTGTGTAGAGCCCCACAGTATTTCAAAACCAGATGTCATTCAGAGTCTTTGAGACCCATATTGGTCCCCAAGTTATGGAAGGTATTTGTGAACTCTAGCACTGTTTGGTCCCACTTTTGATGCAGCGTGGTCCATCTCATGTACTGGTCATCATAGTTTCCCACAGGGTAATATTTTTCCTTGACCGCATCCATAAAAAAATATGAAGTGGGCTTGGCCCCAAATATTATAGAATCCTCTGTGGAAATTTTCTCCCAGTAAGTTTCCCACCAATGTTTGACATGGGGGAGAGTCTTAAGGGGAACAAAGTTGATCATTTCTCTGTCGGAAAAATGGTGAACAAAGAAATAACCTTCTAGCAAATTTAACCATTTTTTGAAAAACATTCGCATCTATCTGACCTTCAAATATAGGAATATAAAAATTAATGTGTACCTTGAATGGAGTAGCTTCTCCAAGGAGACTGCTTGACGAAGACAGGCATGTTATTATCAACAATATTTGAAGGATTTGGGAAAAATTCTCCAACGTCTTGTTCCTTTGTTGTGCGAGGGATTCCATGAGAAACAACTTGATGGGATCTTCTTCTCCCGCATCTCTATTTTATTCCACCATGGGAGGCTTCTTGGGCTGACGAGAGAGGTTTTCCTCAAGGGAAACTAGCTTGAGACCCAACTCTATGTACCCTGACCTCATCGGGGACATGCACTAAGAAACAACAATGAGAAGCTTGCTATGATACCACTGATCCAGATTATTTTGAGAAAGAAATGAAGGAAGAGATATAAAAATGAAATATATAGAGATATTGAAATAAACACAAAGATAGAGTAATGAACAATTTTTATTAATGAGAGAATGTACATAAACGATAAAATTCCAGAGTGAATGACTTGCTAGAATGGTGCCATCTTATTTCTAAGAAGAGAAGTGATGGCTAAGATCATTCACAAGAAGATGATGATGTTTAAAATGAGGTTGTAGAGGCATTTTTAACATAAAGAAAATCCAAAACCCTAACCCCGCAAGATGAAACAACAAAAGGTTTGCGGGCCCCATGATGGGGATAGTTGGTACGTCAACTTCCCAATGGCATAACTTTTGCATACAATATCTGTTTGGGGTGTTCTATACCTCGTCGAAAAGGTATAGCCGAGAATTACATATTTTTTTAATCTCATATGATTCCTTTTTCTATCATCAGGGCACTGTCATGCCCAAAAAAGCATCAAATAGGGCCTCAAAACGGCCCAAAAAGTTGAGGACCCAAAAAATCGTAGAAAAAATACCAAGGTGGAAACCCATGTTTTGAGCCAGTAGAATAGGTGGGTGGCCACCAATTTCCTCTTGGATAAATCCTCCCCACTTAGGAAGAAATGGTATCCATTGCGTCAAGTCCCTAGGGAAGCTTTTGTTGAATCTGAACCTTGGCGAGCTACTTGCCTTGCTAAAGAAGCTACCTTGCTTAGCTTGTTGAAGGTTGTTATGAACCTATTGCTGGAGGGGTTGGATTTGTTTAACAAATATGGCTGCATGATATTCTTGAGTGTGGGAGGACTCTATCGTTGAAGGTGCAACATGAAGAACATGAAGGGATTTATCATAACTTGGGTTGACTGGGCAATGTGGAGACACCTTTGTAGGTGTAGTAGGAATATCTTGGTGCTCTTATACAATCATGTTGATCCTCTTATTCTTGATAGAAGGGTATTTGGTTGAGGTTGTAGTGGTTACAATGTCCTTCTCTTCTGATGAGGTTGTGAAGAGGATAAACTTTGCGGTATGAGATATTACTTTGCGGAACTATTTTGTTGGAATAGTAGTCAGAACTACCTCTGGTATCTTATAGGGATAACCCCCTAGAGTAACAATGACGCTACGGGTTCGAGAATAATAAAAAACATGACGCCTCCATATATATGGATGGATTAACAGAACATCACAGAATTACAATGGGGAAACATCACGCAATACCTCATCCTTGACGGGCTTGATTTCATATGACATGCAACGTTGTTGGCTGACACAAAGATCTCATCCTTGGTGGAGCCATGCGATGTTGTACATTGGTTGTGGGTGTGGTATTGTTGTAAAATCCAAACGCTTGACAACATCTACTAAGATGAGGTTCTTTTGGTTTCCTCCATAAACAATAAAATGAAACGGGGTCCCCTTCATCCACATATGTGAATGAAAGAGGCACTCCTCCTCCTCCGGATCCTCTGGTTCTTCTGGTTGGATTGTTGCAGTCGCGACATTAGCAGTGGGATTTGCATCAATTGTCTATCTCCTTTTATTATTGTCTGAATCAGAGTCCAAGTCGGGGCTCGACTTTGTTTCTTTGAAATCAGCCACCAATGATTGTTTCGAGTGACATTTATCGATGTTGTGCCAAGGGATTTTGTGGAAGTCACGCCACTTCCAGTGTCCTTCTTCATCTTCCCGTTACCCTTATTTTATTGTGGATTAGAATAGTTGTATTGAGGTTGATTGTTCTATGATTTAGGGATGCCTTTACCATACTTTGGTTGTTTCATATTTGCAGACCCAAAATCATGCTTGTTATGCTACTTAAATTTATTCTTGATTTTTACAACATATCTATAAGCGGCTCCCAGTGATGAGATGTCCATAAACTCCATTTTGGTTTGGATGTACCTGTGTAGATCCTTGCGGTATTTTAGAACTAGATGTCGCTCATAGTCTTTGATACCCAGCTTGGTGCGCAAGGTATGGAAGGTATTTGTGAACTCCAACACTATTTGGTCCCACTTTTGATGCAGCGTGGTCCATCTGATGTATTGGTCATCATAGTTTACGACAGGGTAATATTGCTCCTTAACCACATCCATAAGAAAATTGCAAGTGGGCTGGGCCACAAATATTCTAGAATCCTTTGTGGAACTTTGATCCTAGTAAGTTTCCCATAAATGTTTTACATGTGGGAGAGCCTTAAGGAGCAAAAAGGTGATCTTTTCTCCGTCGAAAAAATTGTGAACATAGAAATAACCTTCTAGAAAATTTAACCATTTTTCCAAACCATCTGCATTGATCTGACCTTGAAATACGAGAATATCAAAATTAACTTGTACCTTGAATGGAGTAGCATCTCCAAACTGACTTCTTGACGAAGATGCGTCTGTTATTGTCGACAATCTTTGAAGGATTTGGGAAAAATTATCCAACATATCCTTCCTCTATTGCACAAGGGCTTCCGTGAATGACTTGTTAGAATGGTGGAAGCTTATCTCTGAGAAGAGATGTGATGGATACGCTCATTCGCAAGAAGGTGATGACATTTACAATGAGGCTCTAGAGGCCTTTTTAACATAAAGAAAATCCAAAACCCTAACCTTGGAAGATGAAACACCAAAAGGTTTGTGAGCCCTAATGGGGCTAGTTGGTACGTCAACTTCCCAAGTGTGTAAATTTTGCATATGATCTCCGTTTGGGGCATTATATACCTCGTCGGAAAGGTATATACAAGGAGTAAATATTTCGTTCATCCAAAACCATGCATTTGTTTATCGTTTGGCATTGAATTTCCCAAAAAAACGTTGTTTAGGGCCTCAAAAGGACCCCAAAAGTTCAAGACCTGAAAAACCGTAGAAAAAGTGCCAAGGTGGAAACCCATGTTTTACGCCAGTGGAATAGGTAGGTGGCCACTGATTTCTTCCTGGATCATTCTTCCCCTACAAGTGCTCAAAAAAACATAGAATCTCCTTTTTTTCTCCTCTCATCCTCTCAAATGTGTAGATATATTGTATGGACACTTTTCTGCCAATTTTAGAGTCGATAGTTCTAAATGGGTCATGCTTCAATCAATTCGAATCTAGTTTATGTATATATTTTATGGTAGATCAACTTATCATTCTCTCTATCACACTTGGACAGATTGTCAAATTATGTCATTCTATCTAGAGTACTTGGATATATGGTCAAATTATGTCATTCTATACTCTCCGCACTAGAAAAATTCCATATTTGCTTCTATACTCTCCACACTAGAAAAATTCCTTCTTTTCTAGGTCCAACCTTGATCTCTCATCAAGGTATTTGATCTCAAAATCTCACCAAATATCCCAACCTCGACATCTCACCAAAGGTCCCCACCTTGGTCTCTCACGAAGGGTCTCTTGATCTTGGAATCTCACCAAAGATCTTGATCTTGGTATCACACCAAATATTTGACCTTGACCTCTCATCAAAGTTCTCTCTTGACTTTGATATCACATCAAAGGTACCCGACTTTGATATCTCATCAAAGGTGTATTTTCCTTTACCCTAGCCTTACTTTTATAATCATGAGTTATAATCTAAACCTAATCTCCAAAGTGATAGGCGACTGCGATTACTTCTCACCTCACTTAAGATTTACATGCTTAGATTACATGCTAATTACTTTTATCACTTTCCTTAAATATCTCAACTCACTAATAAAACACTTTTACTTTAATTATTCCTTTAACTAAATTAAACTCAAGGATAGAAGGCTTTCGAAAAATTCCACATGCTAGACACATACCAATGCAGAAGTCCCTGTATGATGCTACCACTAACATCAATAGAAACTCATGCACTTGTTGGAACAAAATAAGTGACCAAATTTCATAATAATGTTGGCTAAAACATTTCCAATTTTTACTTGTTGTTTATGATAAAATACTATGAAATGTGGATGATGAAGAACACATTGTAATGAGTGATCATTGACTTATTTTTATCCTTTAACTGATATGAATTATTTCAATTGTGATATATGGGGACATGGTACTTGTAACACACCCAAACCCTTAAGTACCTTTTTAAGGGATGGGGCATCAAAATTTATCTTTCCTCCATCATCTCAAATCCTCTTCCCAATATTTCCATCACCTTCTGCTCATCAAGAGATTTCCAACAACTATTACCATGCTCAAATTTGAGCTCTGGATCGAAATTTATTCCCTTCCGAAGATCTGCAGTCATCATTGGTCAGAGGCCACGTGGCACCCATGTGGGTTCATCTCATTCGTACCATTCCACCTAGCATGGACTTGACCATGGTTTTCATCCCTTAGTGATGACATGGTCGTTGGAGAGGTAGTTACATGGGATGTTCCCCAGGCCTTCGTGATCATCGGGCCTTCAGGCCTTCCTATCCATGTCTGAACCATTCTCAGAGTCTCGAAGTACCAAAATCTTTCCATGTGGCTCTGACCTTTAGCAAGGTTCCTCATCACACTACGATGAACATACCCGCAAAACTACTGAACTCTCGAGGTCCTGCCATGTAGCTCCAACCTTCGTCCATTTTGGAGCATACATTATAACATCCTAAACCTCCCA
>JASDQU010012198.1:99708-120043 GCA_032191745.1 Picea mariana
GATTCATGAACCTGCGCATTTTTCACATTACCATTCAATTATCAGAATGGTCAACATTCATTTGTTAGTCTTCCACTCATACATTTTTTTTTAGAATGTAATCTTGGATTCTTATATATATATATATATATATATATATATATATATATATATATATATATATATATATATGCTTCCAGTCCACTACTCAATTCTCAGTAGTCATTAAGGTTGTGACTATGTTCTCCTGACAAAGTCTTCACACAGTTTCTCCACAAGGAACTCCTTCAGCATGCAACTTCCTTATTGCATATCCTTCACTATCAGTGATGGCATAAACCTTGAGTTAGCTTCATCTGTGTACCAAATACTTCTATAAGGAATATAAACATGCATCTGTGTTATGCATCCATATTATTTATCCACACATATTCCTTGTTTTATTAACTTACATCCATGATGTACTTAACCATATGCATAATCATAAGCCTATGTGTAGCTACCATAGGTATATTTCAAAGNGCATCTGTGTTATGCATCTGTGTTATGCATCCATATTATTTATCCACACATATTCCTTGTTTTATTAACTTACATCCATGATGTACTTAACCATATGCATAATCATAAGCCTATGTGTAGCTACCATAGGTATATTTCAAAGCTCACATACATATTTACTTTAAAATCATTCAACTCATGATTGTTCACAATCATTCTCATGCGATCCTCAAAGGCATAATCATTTTGCCTCTTGTCTTGACAACAGAGCATCCTTGCTCATTTACTCTTACATAATACATGTGCATCACTTGCACATTTAATATCATTCACTCATATCTATTTGGTCTTAATATCAGTCATCATATCAATAAACCTCACAATGTATTAAATCCATGCACTCAAGCATATACAGACATAGCCAAACATTCATCATGCAAGCTCATTGCTTGTACCTTTTTCCATGTCATTCATACACATGAACATATCAGACTTCCAGATCCTTCTCCCAAGGATATTCCAATCATTCTTATTATAAGTATCATAGATATACTCATCACTGAGTTTCTCTCTCTGTTGAGAGCTTGCAGTTATTCACATGATATCCACCTAGAAGTTTAAATAGACATAGTCATAACTATGTTCCCCCTTGTGTATGAAAAAACCAATTAAGAAGGAATTTTTACCTCAACTAGTATAAATTTATTCAACAACCCATAAATACCATCTGGGAAATTCCAAAAATGCTCAAGGAAAAAAGACAACTTATTGTTATAGGTGAATCCTCCTGCGGACAAGCGGATTCCCTCTTGGTCTCTAGACTCCTAAGGCCAAGACAGAAAAGTGTTTAACATGGACACTGACATCCTTTTATATATAATCAAGCTAACATATGAAAGAGAATAAGAAAGATATGTACCTTATTAGCGACGTTTGTCCTTGCAAAGTCCAGGCTGAGCTTCGATCCTGAGCTCCCTAATAGGTCCTGTAAAACAAACAAAGGTACAAATGACTTCCTACTCTACTGATATTAGCTTAAATATAGATCCATCTACTATAGAAAAACTCATGTAGAACAAACATAAGTCTGAAAGGAACAAGCCAAGCATTGATGTATTGATAAGAACAAGTAGAAGTACTTACAATCCTTTGGATGAAGGTGCAACAACTTCTTCTAGTTCTCCTTGTCCAACCCCTTTGCTCAAGTAATCTACACTGATTGCTTTGATGACATACCACTTATAGGATCATAAGTTTGGTATCAATCTCTAGTCTCCATTGTTCTTGTATGTTGCCTATGAGATCATAGGTTTCATACCTCCAATCTTTTTCATGTACCTTTCACCATGAGAATATAACCTTGGAGAGGCCCAACCCCTTGAGAGATATTTTGGATAAGTTTAGGATTCCTCTCCTTAAGTTGAGTATATTCCCTAAGATCATGCCTTGACCCAAGATTTGAACCAAACTACCTTTAGATATTGAGGGGATTGTCCCTTGATTTCCTCCAACAAACCAAAAATTTGCTCAGAAAGGGTAGCGCTCCCCCAAAAGGGTGCACAGGGCGCTCAAACACTCCCCCAAAGAGGCCCAGGGAGTACTATCACTCCCTAACAGTGGGTAGGGGAGCTCTCCTCTCCAAAATCCATTTTTGAGTGGTACTTTCAGTGGAAAAAGGATTGTACTCCTTGTCAATTGATTTATCTTCTTCAAAACTAGTCTTTGAGGTGTCTTAAGTGTCTTTATGATGTCGTTAAAGGCAGGACATAGGAAAGATAGCAGTATGATGTTTGTGACACTTGCAACACTTTTGGTCAAGATGCGACACTTGCGGACAATATGCGACACTTAAGACACTTGTAATGACGACATTTGTGACACTATTGAAGTGAGTAATTTTGATGTGTAACAAATTGCCCCCCAAAGTATGATGTTAGAAGACGATGATGACTGAAGTAATTTGTAGACTTTTTCGAGCAAGGGTAGGGACATAGAGAGACTGGAAAAAGCTGCATACAACCATCAAACAAACATTATGACATGTTTCAAACCCAAGGCAAGCATACCTATGCTTGAGTGATAAAGAATTTTTAGGTATGGCTGCCATAAAATACACTACGGATCCATAATTATATTGATAAAAGGTATAGCCACTGAAGATACAATGTGGATATATACTTCTTTGACCTGAATGGATCGTAGCCATGAAAAATACATAGTGGATCTACGAGATGACAAGACATAGCCACAACCAATACAAAGTGAATCTATGTAACAGTATATGTGTCATAGTTCAAAAGAACTCCTTTGCAACCTAGGCAAAGTATACATAAGAGTGAAAACTCAACCCAGGATCTTCTTACCGATCCCGATGTAGTATGAATCTAACCATGTGAATAGATGTCCTGATGTCGAACATGGTAGAAACCACTTGATCACCGGTCAATGATGTAAACCGTTAACAAGCGCGAGAGAAATCATCATTGATGTCAATGATTCCCAAGGTACTCTAGTACATTCCAACGAATGTGAATGGATGAGCTGAAGTCGAACATCCATGGAATCATCCGATCAAGAGTCAATGATGTAAACCCACTGTCGAATGTGAAGAGGCATGCCATTGAGGCATGCAGGTCCCAAAGTACTAACTAGTTTCTAAGTCTAGTTCTTGTATAATGTGTCGAAGTCAACATGAATAGACTCGTCGAAGGAGGGCCTTGATGTATCCCCTATCAACGACATGAAACTAACACTGAGATGTAATTTGTAGATCAAATGAACATGGACTGAAACGGGTATTGAAACAGGATATTTGTGATGGCTGACTCTCGAGGCAGATACTTACCTTGAACACTGAGGCACAATAGCAGAAACTTGACATGGACCAAAACTTGATGATGCAGTGGATGCTGTGACTTTCGTCAGGTGACCCAAAGGAGTAAAAGAAACTCAAAGGGTTGGCTTAGTGTAGAGGTTCAGAGGATTAAAATGGGTGCAAAGACAAAGTGCCATGTTCAAGGGTGACCATAAGAGTTACTGGTAGTGTTCTCAAAAAATTCTTGGCTTGCTCTTTCAATTTTCCCCCCATCCAAATAGACGAGTACCTCTTTTTAATTTAAGGAGCTCGAGGAGGGTAACACATGCTCAATATGACTCACCTTCGGTAAGTCCCTCTTCCTTTATTCAACAAATTGGAAGACGTAAGGGTTCGGTCCCATATGGGCCCTTCAATGTATGATTGTTTAACGAGTCCAGAGAAGGTAAACTCGGTGGTTTTTCATATTTAGAGAGTTTGAAAACAACTTAAAGATGACTCCAATGTTGTATTTTTTCGTAATGTTCATCTCATGAGGCCGAAAAAGTGATAAACTATCACTCGAAAGACACCCTTTCAAACCTTTTAATGAGTGGGAAAGGAAGCAAGATCACTCGAAAATCTTTTCATGTTTAGAGAGTCTGAAAAGCGATTAAAGACGATTCCAAGGGGTTTCTTTTTCATATATCCATGCGAGTTTGAAAAAGTGATAAAAGTATACTCAGTTACATTCTCATGTTTTTTTGAGCACGAGAAAGAACAAATACCAAGCTCGGTATGCCCCCATCTTGAAATCTAGTGGCTTAACTACAAAATGATCATCAAAGGATGGAGACATGCCCTCCAAGCTTCAATTCATTCACTGACTGTGAGGTTGTCACCAATTTCTCTACTATATGGAGAAAAAAGATAAGAGTGGATGAAATGAAGGTTTAAAAGAGGTGATTGTTTCATTTTTTAACGATCTCGACACAAGAAAAGAACTATGCTCAAGGCTCTGGGTTCAATCCCCATATTTCTGTTTCATTTTCTAACGAGCTTGCAATAGAGAGGAAAAATGTGCTCAAAG
The DNA here is from genome assembly GCA_032191745.1 of Picea mariana. Lineage (NCBI taxonomy): Eukaryota > Viridiplantae > Streptophyta > Pinopsida > Pinales > Pinaceae > Picea > Picea mariana. The sequence goes on from JASDQU010012198.1 coordinate 104,073, forward strand.
CTTCTGTTTCATTTTTTAGCGAGCTTGCTATAGAGAAGAGAAAGTATACTCATGACCTCTGTTTCATTTTTTAACGATCTTTCCACAGAAGAGAGAAACTATGCTTATGACCTCTATTTCATTTTTTAACGAGCTTTCCACAAAAGAGATAAACTATGCTCGTGGACTCTTCTTGATCATGGTTTCCAAGAGAATAATGCTCTGGAAGGACACCATGTCAAGGGACAAAACTCGGTCATGGATTCTAGGAGATCTTCACTAGATGGAAGAAAATCACTCTGGAAGGAACACATGTCGAGGTCCACGATAGGGGTAAGGAGATCAGGATCCAATAGCCCTACCAAAGAGATCACCATGTCAACTACCAGATCCAAATCATCGGAAGTCGAAGGCATGGGAGACGATGGAAAATTGACATCAAGAGGGGAGATAGACTGTATATCTTCCTGAATTTCTTCACGAGGGGGAAGAAAAGAGGATCGATGATGGTTATCATCCCGAGGTATCTCATCAATGCTCAACATTTCAATAATAGATTCATCAGAGGGAACAAATGGGGAAATATAGTCGATCGCAGATGACAAGGAACTTAACTGTGATGGGATTGTGTAGCTATCGGGTGCCAATAGATGTTGGTCATCTGAAGAGGGAGAAGTGGATTGGATAGAAATGTATGATGTTTCGACTGGACTAAATGGCATGGTGTCACCTAGTGCATCGAATTCCAACGGACTAGGTACAATCCAAGGGTCAGATGATTCCAAAGATTGATAAGTAGCGGTCAAAATCATATCGACAGTGACAATATGATGTGTAGTCGGTGGAAGTGGTGTAGGGAAGGTACCCATAAGGCTAGAATATTTCAGCAATCCAACACCAATGCTTTCATACGTGATCTTGTGGTCACCTAAGAAAGGAATGTTGTTGGTAGCAGGAGCACGAGCATCAATTGTGCAGAAATCTAACTAATCAATAGTGACAATTTTGCCCTGACGAGGAAATTGTACACATCGAAACACTGATGAGGCAACGACAGTCATAGCATAAAACCAACTTCTTCCAAGAAACAAGTTGTAATTGAGGGGAGCATCGACCACCTCGACATCAACAGTGACAGTTTTGCCACCCAATTGGATGGGCAGGGACTGTAAAAGCCCATAGGGATGAAAACCTCACCCATCGAATGTGCATAACATTGTTGGGCATTTGTTAAGTGTGGGTGATTTTAAACTTTTCCAACATGCTAAAGACATGACACAAGTAGAGGCTCTCTCATCCAAGATAGTTTGATGGATTTGTTGATTGTGAACAAAAATATCAACTTGAAAAGCAAGTTGGTGGGAGAGTCAAGATGCATAATTGTCCAGTTTAAACATGATATGGTTGGACAACTCGAGATCAAAAATGCCAATAGTAGCCAAGAGAGTTCTACGTTGACTGGGGAAGTGCTGTAGAACTTCTAATGCAGACATAGCACATGGTGCTTGAGCCAAATCTTCAACAATGTTGTAGTTCTAGGCGGCACGTGAACTAGGATTACAGGTAGATTTATGGATAGTGCTCTTAGGATGGTGTAAGATAGAGTCGAACATAGGTTTCTCAATCTGAGGTGGTCCAAATGAAGGATTAACCGATGGAGGACTAACGGAGGACGGTGATGGATCCAGTAAAGTACCGGTACGGTTAGTGACTTTTCCTTTGGTATGGTTAACCAGTGTGTCGTATGTCTTAGAGTGAGTGGTCAAATTAATCCCATTAAACATATAAATATGTGCACTTGTCGAGGCCTCATCATGAGGATCACTAGAACTTCCCCCAGAAGAGGGGGTTTGAGCAACCATGGATTGCTGCTGTGGAAAAAGTTGAGTAAGCACAGCGGGTTGTGAATTTCCTTTGAAAATTTTTGCCACTTCATCACGATGTGGACAGTCTCGAGTGTAGTGATCGTCACCACAAATGATACACGGGAATTTCAGTTTCCATTGTGGTTTATTTTCAGTAGCAAGTGTTTCAGATTGATTTTTTGGTTGTTCATTGTTATTGGTATTTATTTATTTATTTTTTGCCTTCTTCTTACCTCCAGATTGTTGTGAAGGGGTAGATTGAACTGCATTCACCTTAGAGATCTGAGTTTGGGGGGAGGTAGAGGAGAGTTTGGTTGACTGGGAATTAGATTGAGTTTTGACGGAACTGATAACACCGTCTGCATGAGATGAGGATGACGACTTAGATGGATCAGCATTAGCTCAAGCAGCATTTGGAAGCAACTCATACAAAGTACCAGATTGTGAATAAACCAAATCTATGTACTGAGCCCGAGCAATGGTTTCTTCCTCGATGACCGCGCCACCCATAGTGACATTGCAAGCGATCGGGGGTAAAAGTGATTTAGTAAACCACTCCGCCAATAATATGTTAGGAATGACTACTTTGATCATCCTTCGTCATCGTCTCCAGTCATGAATATGGTCAGAGATATGCATAGAGTCAGTCTGACAAAGGGAGGTTAAGATTTTAGTACCCGTCTCGTAGCGAATAGGTAGTTGAAAGTGCGTGAGGAAAGATATGTCAAGGGAGTTGAAATCATGAAAATAAGCACATGGTAGTTCAATATACCACTTTATTGCTGAGCCCGTAAGTGTTTGCTAGAAAAGACGCAAACGTATAGAATCATCCATGAGGGAGTTTGATGAACACCACAAATGGAAAGTCATCACATGGTTATTTGGATCTTCTCCAGATTTTTCGTCAAATTTCAGAATATCAGAAAGAAGTTTAGCTGGAATAACTTACCAAAACGGTGAATGAAAAATAGGATCATTGGTTGATCGAGACAAGTCTGGGAGATCTAGAGTAGCAAGGAAAGGTAGTTGTGGATTAATTTGTGGATGATACTAGTGTGGCATAGGAACACCAGTAGGACCATAAACTGGGTTAGGTGGATAATTGTAACCAGTAGGTCCTCCTACATACGGTTATTGCTGACTAGGATAAGTAGGATTCGATGATGGCTGAGAAACATTTGCATAACTCGGTGGGTTCTGAGCGTTATAAGTCGGGTGATTTGTTTGCCCATAAGGAGGATAAACATGTTTCTCTTGAGGAGGGTAAGAAGTAGATCCCAGAGGCGGATACACATTAGGGGGAGTATAAACATTACGCCCTTGGGAAGGATAAGGTTGTTGTCCTCGAGGACTCCAGGTGGTGTCTGGGATGCCCAGATAAGGTTATCCATAAGATGGTCCGGAAAGAAAATGATTTGATACTCCTCCTTGTGGGTTATGATATGAGTGCCCCCCAATGTGGGGTTGGGTAACTGTGCCTCCCAAAGATACTCCTTAGGATTATGAAGGGTTTCTAGAAGACGAAGGTTTCCCCCCTGCCAGTGGTGGATTAACGACCGAGGTATGACTGGAAAAGGGAGGTTGCCCTCTGGGAAGAACATGAAAAGGGGGTTGTCCCCCGGGGAGGGGTAGGCCCACCATAGGATGGTGGTATTCCAGGAGGGATAGGTCTGCTAGATGGTGGTTTCCGTCTAGTTAGTTGTATTTGGCTAGCAAGGGTTTGCATTCTCGGGTGAAAAGATGTCCCAGCAAGATCGTGTGGAACATGTGGAGCTATAGAGTGAAAGTTTGTAAAAGTGGGGGTAGGGATCGAAGTGCCTTGGGAATGAGTAGAGGTGATAAGTCCAGCATTAGGATAGACTTGTGTTGACGCAACAGTAGGGTTAATAACCTAATCGATGGGGTGATTCATCATTTGAACAGATGGCCCAGTTTCAATAGGAGGGTCATGAGGATTAAAGGGTTGTCGAAAGGATTCAAAATTCTCATAGAGATTGCGTCCTAATGAAGTCCTCCATATAGAATGAGCACGTGTGGGATTTGTATCTACTTCAATGGTAGGACGAACAAGATTCCTATACTCATCACCAAAGGTTGGTTCTGTGGATCCCATATATGTTTCGGTAAAATCTCTCATAGGTAACTATGGGACCTCTTCATCTATGATGTTCCCAAGAGAGTCTAAACAAAGCAAAAGTGGTTCGAGAGGAATTGTCGACACAGATGTAGTGCGAGGAGTGGGATTCTCAACCGTAACCAAAGCGCCTTCTGAACTGTCTAACGGAGGAGTAACAACACCCACAACGTCAGATTGATTTTCTACCTCTCCACAGTAGTTGTCTTCTGGAAGGTTAGGAGGTAAGGGTTGGTAGCCTTCTGGAGGCAGCCCTTGCATCCTACCCGATCGACGAAGACCTTTATCGTCTACAGGATCAATTTTGGAGAATAACAGTACACGCTGAAAAATCTAGGGCCATATAATGAAAAGAAAAAACATACACTAATAAAATCTAGGAATCAAAGCCAAGCAAACAAAACCTTCTCTCAATGATCATACTAGTTGGTGATGAAATCCAACGTCGTGTGATCAAGTTAAGAAGGATCTAGGATATGGTGGAACAGTTACAATGGCAACCTACTTAACGGACTTTCACCTTGGTGCAAGCTTCCATGAATTGATTGTGGATTTACCCTCCAAAGAGCTTGAGTGAGTTTGACCAATGTATGTTCCAAGTACAGTGAGACTTCCCTTCACCATCACCTTGTGTAAGTACCTAAAGATTATGGGAACTAAGGACACCAACTCGACATTCTGATCCAAATGTATGGACAGGATAACAAGTCCGAAATCAACTCAATAGGCTCCCACACATAATCATGGGTATACCCTCAAGTGATCCCCAATATACGATATGACCACTACAAATAGTTAAACCACGGAGGGATAATATCCATAATTATCCTGAGTACGACCTCGTGTGTAACCCCTGTGTGAGAGGGGGATCCCAAAAAGCCTATACGACAATTGGATTTTCTCTCCCTATCGCAAGATGCTAATGTTTGTTTTGAAAAACTTTGGAGAGTTGTACTCGCATCCTAATCCAAAGTACTAGTCCTAGTCTAATGTTGGTGGAAGATCCTGAAAACAAAAATGTTCTAGATAAATTTTAATTAGCGATGATTTTACGGTTGTTCTTTACTCAAAGGGTGTATGAAAATGAAATTGATGGTATGATGACTCAATTCCCAAAAGTGCAGAAGAAGATGGTAAGCAATCCTTGCTTGCAATGAATGCCTATTTAAGGGAAAGAGAGAAAGTTGTTTTCACTATCAAACACTAATATGCAATGTCCTCAATCAATTTGTTTCTCACTCAAATCCAATAGAATGCTAAAAAAAAATCGAAATGTCTTCTAATATCCAAACCAATAACTAAAATATGTCCTTTTTCTTATATGTGAATGATAATCAAATGTAATACTTCCAATGTCAATCAGACTTTAGGATTAAACAGTCAGAATCAAACCTCACACAAACAAAAATACACTCTCGTCGTGAAATAGACAAGAAGGACAAAAATAACCAAATTTGAAAACAAGAACCAAAAACCTCAAACAAAAGAGAAATGATGGAAAACTAACCTCAAAGATCAAATTAAAAGGTTCACAGACCTTTAGATTTCCTCACAAAAGCTTCCACTCAGTCAGATAAAGGAGAAAAAAACAACAAGTTAACTCTAGGTCAACAAAGACAAAGAATGACTTCAAGGCAAGGAAAGAAAATGTCAAATTCCCAAACAAGAAGAGATCAATCCTTAGAAAACAAGGTGTTGAAATCCAATACCAAGATGGATCGAGAGTATGAGACCCTGAACAAATGTAAAAGGCAAAAACTGAACTCAGAAACTAAAAACCTAGAGGATTTTTCACAAAAAAGGGGGTAGCACTCTAGTGTAAGGGGCACTAGAGCATTCCAATGCTATGTGTATGACCACCAAGGAGTGTTGGCACTATGATAACAAGGGCGGGGGAGCAATCTGGTTCAAAAGCTCAAAACAATGCCCAGAAACTCAAAAAATCAAGCAAATTCAGTCAATCAGGGTGATCATGATGAAATAAAGAGGCAATCAAACAAATCTAAGAATCAAAAAGACAATATGGAGAAGGTCAAGTGAGTGGGCGAAGGGACAAAACAAGATCTAGGAGTGGAAACAAAAATCAGAGCTCCTCCCCAGTGGAGTCATTAATTTCTGTTACAGGTGAATGCTCCTGCGGACAAGTGGATTCCCTCTTGGTCTCTAGACTCCTAAGGCCAAGATAGAAAAGTTCTTAACATGGACACTAACATCCTTTTATATCTAATCAAGATAACATACGAAAGAGAAGAAGAAATATATGTACCTTATTAGCGACATTTGTCCTTGCAAAGTCTAGGCTATGCTTCGATCCTGAGCTCCCTGATAGGTCCCGTAAAACAAACAAAGGTACAAAAGACTTCCTACTCTACTAAGATTAGCTAAAATATAGATCCATCTACTGCTGACAAACTCATGTGGAACAAACATAAGTCTGAAAGGAACAGGCCAAGCATTGATGTATTGATAAGAACAAGTAGAAGTACTTACAATCCTTTGGATGAAGGTGTAGAAGCTTCTTCCAGTTCTCCTTGTCCAACTCCTTTGCTCAAGTAATCTACAATGATTGATTTTATGACATACCACTTATAGGATCATAAGTTTGGTATCAATCTCTAGTCTCCAATGTTCTTTTATGTTTCCTATGAGATCATAGGTTTCATACCTCCAATCTTTTTCATGTACCTTTCACCATGAGAAGGCCTCCTTATATAACCTTGGAGAGGCCCAACCACTTGAGAGATCTTTGGGATAAGTTGAGGATTTCTCTCCTTCAGTTGAGGATCTTCCCTAAGATCATGCCTTGACCCAAGATTTGAACCCAACTACCTTCAAATATTGAGGGGATTGTCCCCTGATTTCCTCCAACAAACCAAAAATTCGCTCAGAAAGGGTAGTGCTCCCCCAAAAGGGTGCACAAGGCACTCAAACACTCCCCCAAAGAGGCCCAGAGAACGCTAGCACTCCCTGACAGTGAGTAGGGGAGCGCTCCTCTCGAAAATCCATTTTTGAGTGGTTATTTCAAATGGAAAAAGGCTTGTACTCTCTGTCAACTGATTTCTCTTCTTCAAAACTAGTCTTTGAGGTGTCTTAAGTGTCTTTATGATTTCGTTATAGGTACGACATAGGCAAGATAGCAGTATGATGTTTTTGACACTTGCAACACTTGTGGTCAAGATGCGACACTTCCGGACAAGATGTGACACTTACAACACTTGTAATGAAGACATTTGTGACACTTAAAACACTTGTAATGAAGACATTTGTGACACTATTGAAGTGAGTAATTTTGATGTGTAACACTTATCAAGATTCTAACTAGTCTTTATCATCAAACCTTTTGATCAAGAGAATCTTTTTTTTTTTAGATTCCTTCTCACTACTACTTGAGCATAGAAATCCATACCTTATATGGATACCATCCACTTTTGGATGTCATCCTGACCCATCGGTCATCTAGAAGTGTCCCAACACTTCCTCTACCTCATTTAGGATCGATATTTCATTAATCCTTCTACCTTGTCCTCATAAGATACTATGTACTCAACACCATGAACCTTTTACTTAAGCTGCCACAGTCAGATCATCACTAATCATATGATCACCATATTTTACATTCAATGATAGACTATAATAAGTATATATATGCATGTCATATGCATTCTCTATCTTTGTGATATGCATTTCAACATATCTTCGTGCACCAAGCATTATGCCCATGTCTGCAGTGCATACGGGTTCCACTTACTTGCTTCTTGAATTTTCATGCATAGACCTACCTTTAGCCAATATAGATTTACATTGCTTTAGAAAAACCATGAGCCTTTTAATTTTCTCATGTCATTCCACTTCTTCCATGACTTCTTTTATTTTACAAGGGGGGTTTACCCGAGTAGGAAGTTATTTTCAGTTATGACAGGTCAAGTGGGATGATCTCACCTACTTCCATAATGCCTCTAGACATGGAGGATTGTACTCTCAATATGTGATTCTTCATTTAATTGACACTTTTAATTAACAGAGGCTTTATTAAGCCCACTTTTTAGGCAATTCCTACCACTTATTCAATCCATTTTCCCTCTGGACTCAAGTATTCCTTAGAACAGGTTTATGCCATTTGCATCCAAGTTTTGTTATTAATACCCCTCGGCATAGTCCCACTTTTGTAGGACTGGCTATAATTTCCAAAAAGAAATGATAGGCTTCTTCTACCACAGTCTAGTATGATTCAATCTTGTTGGGTAAAATCCCAACTGAATTTTAATTTGCATCCTTCTCCTCAAGGAACTTTTGCAGATAATTTTCATAGGGCAATAATGCTCTCAACAGGCTCATATTAGCCTTGGTAAACTAGTCTTATGATTGTTCCCTGGCCCATCCTAGCTTGTGTTTGAATCATACTCTTCTAGATAGGGTAGGGCATTTTCCCCTCTCCCTTAAAGTTTTCTAAGAAAGAAAACATAATCACTTGATTCTTTCGTGAGCCCAAGTAGGAAAAGTGTTGTTGCCTTCTCTGATACCACTTTGTAACACACCCAACCCCTTAAGTACCTTTTTAAGGGATGCGGCATCAAAATTTCTCTTTCCTCCATCATCTTGAATCCTCCTCCTGATGTTTCCATCACCTTTTGCTTGTCAAAATCTTTCCAACGATTGTTACCATGCTCAAATATGAGATCTAGATCGAAAGTTATGCCCTTTCAAAGCTCTTCACTCATCATTGGTCAGAGGCCACATGTGTTTGTCTCATTCGTACCATTCCACTTGACAAGGACTTGACCATGGTTGTCATCCCTTATCGATGACATGGTCATTGGAGAGGCAATTACAAGGTATGTTCCCCGTGCCTTCACGATCATCGGGCCTTCAGCCCTTCGTCCTTCATATCCATGTCTGAACCATTCTTGGAGTCTCGAAGTCCCAGAATCCTTCCACGTGGCTCCGACCTTCAACGAGGTTCCTCATCATGCTGGGATGAACATACCCGCAAAACTCCTGAACTCCCAAGTTCTTGCCACGTAGCTCCGGCCTTTGGCCCTTTTGGAGCATACATTATAACATCCTAAACCTCTCGGAGTTCCAAACTCCCAAACTCCCGAGGTCCTTCCACGTAGCTCCATCCTTCAACCCTTTTGGAGCACACATTCTAACACCCTAATTCTCTCAAAGTTCCAAACTCCTGAACTCCTGAGGTCTCATTATCCATTAGGTCAAACAACCACGCCCCACAGGGTGACATGTGGCAAAAGGCGGAGATGACACGTGTCCCATTCCAATTGGAATATGAGGTCTATAAAATGCATGAATCAAGGTGACATGTGGCATGTCGAACATGGGTCCATGTCACCCTAGGGCGACATCAGTGTTCCATGTCACTTCGGACGAAAATCCTCGGGAAGCCTCTAACCTCTCTACCTGCAAAATCATTTGGAGCCCCGAAGTCTAAATTTTTGTCGGCAACCTCCCAATACATTTTATCCCATGGTCGAGATAGGTCCACGTAGATCCCCAGATCTATGGCCTTTGTTGCTTCATGACTTCAACATTCGGGGTTCCACCCGTTTAACACTCTTTTCCCCCCAAAGTAGGTCAATGCCGAAATGACCACAATTTAAATCCAACGGACAAGAGATATCACAAATCATCCTCAGATCAAAAGTCTGTGTTACTTCGCGAGTTCGACGTTCGGAGGTTCTAACTATCTAACGCAATTTCTCTCCTAGATTAGGACTTTGTCGGAGTTCTACACGTTATCCTTCCATTAGGTGATCATATTATTGGTAGAAGTTCTCAATGGACTCCCCAAATCAATGACTCACAACTCTAGCTCAAGGGTCCCTTGATCTCAATGTTAGGCCACTCCTAGAGGGACACCTATCATCCCAAAACACGTTGGCAAGATGCTTGGAACCTGCATCAGGTTACTGAAACCTCTTTACTATGTCACAAGTCCACCACACATGGCATCACCGTTTCTAGACGCATTGATCCCCATGTGCTCTCGACGTTATACATGTGTTCCCACGATCAAATGGCTTAGAGGGGTCCCGAAGGATCTTTAGATCGACGACCTACATTACTTTGCAACTCCGGAATTTGGGGGTTTTGGTGTTATAACACCTCTATTCTTCCGGTCAATGTCGGACTGACCACACTGTAGATCCAACAATTAGGGGAGATCCCGAATATCCTCTAATATACAGCTTGTGTTACTTCACGACCGAGAATATGATTGGGTTTAGCAAGGGGACAAATCCCATGATTACAGGTAACTGACTACCAACCTTTTCTCATCCGTCAAGTTACCATTTTGATAGGTCACCTTTGACGCAATCTGAATGCTATGAGGATTCCAACATTCTGAAGCTCCAGACCCCAAAGGCCCTGAAGCTCAGAAGGCTTAGCTTAGCTATAGCACTAGGTTCCATGGCCCTATTCATATCATCTTTTTGACAAGTTTCTAGGGTTACACCCTTAGCTCTCATCCAAGATTTGGTTAAGGTCGTGGGCACGAGCCTGCAGCTACTTGGATAACTGCTTTGAAGGAAGCACCTTCCATTCACATAAATTAAGTTCTAAAATAGGGAAAGGTATTTTCTAGGGATCAACGAGACTGGAGCAATCCCGTAGAGTCTACCCCGACTCTAGAACTGTGAGGTTGATCCTTGGGAAAACACCTTGAGGATTTTACAACCAGCCCAGAGGCCAAACTTGTGACCTTACAACCATTCAAATGAAAAATTTTACAGAAGAAAAGTAAGAATTGTTACCATTAATTTCATGTGAGGCACAATTAATCACAATTACAGACATTCATGTCATGCATTTAAATTCAAGTGCATAGGGTAAATGAAATACTTATCTATTACATTCAATCATCGACTAACTAACTGTGGGTGTTCTCCTTTCCACCCAACTGTAGGCTCGAAGGAGTTCATTCTTAGCACTTTGGCCACCCTTGTGCCAAGCCTTGATATCACTAGGGAACCTTTGTAGTTTCTCATAGGTTCTTTCTCTATCACAACCTCTGTGAGGTTTATCATATGCTCTCTCAGCATGATGTCCTATTTTCTACAAATTCTCATAGATCCTTTCTCTTTTTCTCTCCAGTAACCAGAACAACTTAATCTTCCCTTTCTTCTTCTTAGCTAGAGAGACTCACACACTCTTCCTCTTTTCTCTCTGCGTATTCGGGTTGTACGCCCCCTGTGGGAAAATCCTCCCTCTTTTCTCCTTTGCGTGTATTTTTGTACACTTTTTTCCTCCTCAGGAAGGTTTTGGACATGTCCCGTTCCTTCTGTCAGAAGAAGCTCAGGTCAATCTGGGCCTGCAGGAAAATTGCACTCTACGGTACTTCGGGTTAACAGTCTTTTGTCTCCTCAGACAGACTCTCCATGCCTCCATTTATGGGGGTAGTTGATTGTTCAACCACCAATCCTTCTTTCATTAACTGATTTTTCCTTGGGATCAGGATGAGGCTTATTATTTCAACAAAGAGAATTTTGGTCATTTTGACATAATGAACCCTCTCTACAATTTCCTCACTCTTTCCTCTAGTGATATCATGACCAATACTTCAAGGCTTCACCCCCATAGTCAGTAATTGGAAATATAAACAATAATACATTTACATTTTTCACATGCCATATCATGGTAATCATAATTAACGATTAATTACAAGCTGGGGGAAACAAGGGTGTTACAGGTCCAAACATTTTGTATAATTCCTTGTGAAAAGCAATCCATAAATATAAACACAACCATGAGGAGACAATTAATAAGAAATAGTTGCTTCTTATTATTTTCTCATTTTGCTTTCCTTATATGGCACATTGCATACTTTGCAATGATGTGGATATTTTATTGCATCTTCTTGTCATTTAGTTTAGTTGTATTATATGTTCTTGTATCTTGATGGACACTTTGATAATGTTTTAGCTTCTATGGAAATACAATAATTCTCAATAAGTATCTTACTAGTTGGTAATTATGTACATTTATGTTGTTTTATGCATAATTAGTTTTTAACAAAAAAAATTACTTTCTATTTATTATGTCAAATTATGATAGAGTGGTAAGTTTCGATGGCCCTCATTATGCATGGTGGCCCAGGTTCGAAACCCACCGCTATCGAGAGGAGACATGAAAAAACTATCCATGACAAGGGTTGGTGTGGCCCAGGTTGGGTGCGATCCTCAAGTGATGTTGACGGCTTAGATGCCCCTGGGTTGTAGTTTCTCATCCACGGGCTAGTCTCGTAGGTCATGGACACACTAGCAAACAAAATAAAATATTATATTTATTACAATTTTGATAATTAATTAGATGGGAATCAATGCATCCCTATAACAACTCATTCATTTACATAATTGGCCCAACAAACTCCCATCAACTACGAACACTTGATCTTTGAGTATAAAGCCATAAAATTTCATAGACTTTATCATACAATAACTCATGCTCAACTTTATATACACTCCATGACAACAATGAGGATTATTTTCTTGTGAACTAATTGATTTTTCAAACCAATATTGCACTAATGCCTTCATAATCCTTCACTTCATGTTTTTCAAACCCCATAGTAAACATGATTTTTTCTCAACAATGGAACCATTCGTTGACTCAAATTTGTAGACCAAAGTCCACTAAGATGTCCAACAAAGAGCATTGTAATCTAACATACACATATCAATCCTTCATGTAGAAAAGGTATCACATGAGATATGTTACCTAAATGTTTATCATATGAGAAATACAAAAAAATAATGAAAAAACCTCAATATGTTTCCCTTCCATTAAATCTTACTACTTCTTAAGTATAAAAATTACTACTAATAAATATAATTAATATCAATATGTTTCCCTTCCATTAAATCTTACTACTTCTTAAGTATAAAAATTACTACTAATAAATATAATTAATATCCATCATGGTAACGAAAACTAATAAACCATAAAATATAACTAAATAAACACAACATACACATCAGCCATGTAACTCATTAGTTAAAGGATAAATACAATAAATGGTATTCTTACATTATATTCAATAACTAGCAAATACAACATTGATCTCATACATTAGAAAAACAATCCCATAATAAAGTATCCACCCCATTACATAGCCATCTTACCGACTAACATTCGAACCCTTTTCCCATAATTTACATATTAAGCTATATAACATCCTTTACATATTAAGCTATATAATGTGGCTTGAAGTCTTCCTTAAGAGATTTGAAGTCTTCTCAGGCTGGTAATGCATATTCAAATATTTTTTTCTCTATTTCATAATTAATATCAAAGTCATTAATAATATATTTTCTATCTCATAATTAATATCAAAATCATTAATAAGATACTTTCTTTTATGTTTAATAAGATTTATTTATTTTAATGTTCTTTCATGATAGCACCTTTACCATTTTTTAACCCTTTTAGTCTAGCTTGTGTTCTTATCAGTGCATATTTTGTCATTATATTGTATCTCTTTCTTAACTTGGGAGATTCTAAACATTGACTTGTTGTGTGGTCTCACATGCACATAGAAAATTAGAAAATGGTTTTGAGATTTAATATATTGTTTTGTTCTAGTTAAAGTGATTAGTGACTATATTACTTGTTTTAAAAGTTTCATAGATTTTTTAAATATATTAGTAATTCTTTATGATAGCATGGAAAATAAGTGTTGCTAAATGAAACAAGAGTGGTAGAGGATTAATTTTAAATATTTTAAAAATTTTGTTTCAATTGTTATTGAAGTTTTTGCATCTTCTTTCATTTTGTTTATCTTTTATGAACATTTATTGAATTGTCCATTTAATTAAAGCATGCACAAATATATATTTTAAATGTAATTATTATTTTATTATAAATATAAAAACTTTTCCTATCTTATTTTAACTTTTCTAAATTATTCAATTTTTTATTTGATTTAAAAATAGGTTTTGATTTAGCTACTTAATCACTTTCTTTAAGTTTTCCATAACTCTTCTTTTAAATTAATCTTATCACATAGTGCATTATTTAAATTAATAATGTGAACCACTTCTTATAAATAATCCTTATTAATGTAATTATAATGATCATGTACAAATATATATTCTAAATGTAATTATAATTTTATTATAAACATCAAAACCTTTCCTATCCTATTTTAACTTCTCTGAATTGTTCAATTTTTTATTTGATTTAAAAATAAGTTTTAATTTAGCTACTTAATCACTTTCTTTAAATTTTTCATAACTTTCTTTTAAATTAATCTTATTACATAGTTCATTATTTAAGTTAATAATATGAACCATTTCTTATAAATATATAGTCTTTATTCTCTGAATATAATTATAATGGTCAATTGTAATTAAAACACAAACCAATCCATTTTTTCATTCTCGAACCAAGATAAAAATATTTGATTCAATGATACAAATTTATAATAATCTCTCCAGAAAAAACATGTATTATAGGGCCAAAAAGTTTTACTATAGCCCCAACAAAAATAAAAAAGCGTTGATATAAAAAACTCAAACACAAATAATCCTCAAACATAAGATATCATTGTTAGAATATTTGCATGACCTCTTACCACATATGAAATTTTATTCGAGCATACGATACGATCAAATAAAGCTTTAAAAAAGATGGCCATAGGAGAGCATTAAGAAGATGACCAACAATCAAGGAGATATATGGTTGTAAGGGAACATGAACATAATGACTAATTGTTGACAAATAGTCATGATGATTCCATTTATGGTGTCTTCCTTCATATAGAAAGGTTGATGTGGTCTTTTTCTAATTTTTAATTCTCCATCATACATGAACTCTCTTATAGAAGTCTTTATTATAACCCTTTCCTATGGAAAATGTCTACCATTCCATTTATGGTGTCTTTCTTTTGAGAAAGGTTGATGTGGTTTTTTTCTAATTTTTAATTCTCCATCATACATGAACTCTCTTATAAAAGTCTTTCTTATAATCCTTTAAAATGTCTAGGAAACTTAGGAGGATGAACTCTCTTATAGAATTATTTCTTAAAATTCTTATAGAAAATCTATTCTTATAGAAAATGTTTATGGAGATTTTAAGATTACTTCAAATTCTGCCAAATTCATTGCTCCTTTCTTCTGGGTTTACTTTATGTTTTGTATTTTTATTTTAATAGTAGATTATAGCTTAGTAAGTTTAATATTTAGCAACATGTGATTTTAAGTTCAATGCTCCTTTCTTTTTGGTTTACTTTATGTTTTGTATCTTTATGTTAGTAGTAGATTATAGTTCAGTAAGTTAGATATTTAGTAACATGTGATTTTATATATTACTCTTTAATGGAATATGTGGTTAAAATGTTATGAAACCTAATTTTTTTTAATATAGAGAATTTTTTTAAGTTCATTTTAGACTAATTTATATAAATTTATTTAAAAGAACTGTTTTATGAATTAATTATAAGAAAATATTATAGATTTTAAGTTTTTTATATATTTTTATTGGAATATATAAATATCAAAATATGTTTTCTTTTTTAGAAATTTTAATCAAGAGGGATTTACAACCCAAATTAAGAGAGTTATTAATGACCTCCCCTTAAATCTTGATAAAGACAACGATTAGAAGTTGGAACATAAATTCTATTAAAAAAATTGTTAATGTGGGCTTGTATGATGATAAAGAAGTGGTGTTTCATACCTCCCACTAAGGTTCAAATCCCTACAGAGACATGCTTTTCTTCTTGTAGGTCATTCTTGCAATGAAAGAAGATCACTTTAACTAGTTGGGGATAAATAAAAGTACTAGACAACTTTGAGAATATTGATACCACTCACTCATGGCTTCTTAGCCAAAGGGACTTTTCTCGAGTGTTATAATTTGGCTACATTGCATTGTGATATTCCTAGATTAAATAAGGCACTGCTACAATACCCCCATTTATACCCTTTTCCACATCCTCGTCATTTGTTAATTTGCTTTTTTTTTTTTTTTTTTTGACA